>QGSO01000287.1:1426668-1732895 GCA_011037825.1 Carya cathayensis
GGGGGGGGGGGAAATCAGTTTGGATCATGGTTGAGGGCCCCAGCTACTAATCGAAAGAAAACAGAAAAAAGAGGGGAAGGTTCTTCTCAAAATTTTGAACCTAGGGGTAAGGAGATGAGTAGTGAGAAGGGAGAGGATATAATAAAAATAGTTGAGAAAAAGGAAAAAATAGAGGAGAAGGGGAAGGATCTGGAAGAAGATAATGAGAATGAAGTAGGAAAGAATATGGAGAGGGAAAAAAATAGGGAGGGGTCGACTAAGGAAGGGGAGGGGCTGATGGATGGGGTTAATGTAAAAAATATGCTGGTAAGGGCTGAGGGAGGGGAATTAGAAGAAGAGAATGGCTTGTTGAAAGGAAGCAATGAAAAAATCTATGAGAGTAAGATAGAGATAACAAAGGGGAGTATAAAGAAGGAAACAAAACAACAGGGTAGTGGATGGAAGAGAAGGGCAAGGGGTAGAGGAATAGAAGGTGAACTGAAAAATATTCCTTCCTCTTTAAAAAGAGGTGCAGAAAGCTGTGGAGTGGAGGGAAGGGAAGATGGTGGAAGAGAAAAAAAGTTAAGAGTAGAAAATGAAGAGGGATGTATGATGTTAGTTGAAGTATTGGCGGAGGCTGTAGAGCAGCCCCGCCAGCAGCAATGAATCTCTTATGTTGGAACTGCCGAGGGCTTGGGAACCCTCGGACAGTTCAGGACCTTAGCAGTATTGTTAAGGAAAAGTGTCCCAGTGTAGTGTTTCTTGTTGAGACTAAAATGCAGGGAAGTAGAGTAGAGAGATTAAAACATAGACTGAGAATGGAGGGTTGCTTGGCTACAAACTCAGTGGGGAGGAAGGGAGGTTTGGGGCTGTTTTGGAGGGATAAAAAAGCAGTGGAGTTGGTTAGTTTTTCTCAATGGCATATAAGCGTCAAAATTCATGAGGATGATGGGAGAGTGTGGGTTTTCAGTGGCTTTTATGGCCATCCAGATACTGCAAAAAGGAAGTATTCATGGGATTTGTTATCAAGAATTAGGCCTGAAGAGGGTATAGCCTGGTGTGTAGTAGGAGATTTCAATGAAATCTTAACACAAAATGAAAAGAAAGGGGGAAGAATGAGAGATGAAAGTCAGATGAGAATCTTCAGAGAAGCCTTAGAGGTGAATGGATTATTTGATGTGGGATGTGTGGGTTCTGTTTTCACATGGAGTAATGGTCATTCTGACCATTCCTTCACTAAGGAGAGATTGGACAGATATGTTGTGAATAATGAATGGAGGAATATGTTTAAAGATTTTGTGGTTGAAGGTCTGGTGGCTAGGTGCTCTGACCATTAACCAATTCTGATGACTATTCTGAAAGCTGAAACTATGAGAAGAAAGAGAAAGTATATGTTTAGATTTGAGGCAAGTTGGTTAAAGGAGGAGGAGTGTGGGAAAATTGTAGAAAAATTATGGTCTGAAAGAAAACATGCTCAAGTACCTCTGAGGCAAGTTCAGAAGCTATTAAACATTTGTAGTGGTTTTTTAACAAGGAATTTCAGACATAAAGATAAGGAGAGGAATGCTAGTATTGAAAAGTTGTCTGAAAAAATTAAGGAGCTACAAGATAGGGAAGGACCACGGTATATAGAAGGGATAAAAAAGCTCAAGAGGGAGGTAGGCATTCTCCTAGATCAAGAAGATATAAGGTGGAAGCAGAGGGCAAAAAGGAATTGGTTCAACTCAGGGGATAAAAATACAAAATATTTTCATGCTTGTGCTAGCCAGAGGAAGAAGAAGAATCAGACTCTTTCTGTAGAAGATGCTCAGTCAAGGTTAAGAAGTAATCAAGAAGAGATAGCTAAGGCTTTTAGAAGACATTTCTTTGAGGTGTATAAATCCGAAAATCCTTCTTGGGAAGTAATAGATAAGTGTGTTAAGGAAATGGAAGGAAGGGTGACAAGAAGCATGAATGATGAATTGATTAAGCCTTTTACTAGAGAAAAGGTGGAATTAGCTTTGAAGCAGATGGGTCCCTATAAATTACCTGGTCCTGATGGTTATAGTGCCTATTTTTATCAGAATATGTGGTGTAGCATTGGGACAGAGATTAATGAGGCTGTTTTGAGCTTTTTAAATGGGGCTGGTCAAATGGAAAAGTCCTTAAATTTCACATATGTGGCTCTTATTCCCAAGGTTGTTGACTCAAAGAAAGTGGGGGATTATAGACCAATAAGTCTTTGCAATGTTTTATACAAGCTAATTGCAAAGACTTTGGCTAATAGATTGCAGAAAGTTCTGAATGCTATCATTTTCAAGAATCAGAGTGCATTTGTACCTGGGAGGTTGATTGTGGACAACATAATAGTGGCCTATGAGACCTTGCATACTATGAAATGTAGACAAAAGGGGAGAATGGGGAGTATGGCTATAAAACTGGACATATCAAAAGCATATGACAAGGTTGAGTGGTCTTTTCTAAAAAGGATTATGGAGAAGATGGGTTTTGATGAGAAATGGGTTAAACTAATAATGGATTGTGTTACTTCTGTTACTTATTCAGTCTTGGTAAATGGAGAACCAGGGAAGGAAATAAGTCCAACTAGAGGGTTAAGGCAAGGGGATCCTCTTTCCCCTTACCTTTTCCTGCTATGTGCTGAAGGGCTTAGTACTTTAATCAATGGGGCAGAGGCTAGGGGTGAGTTAGAAGGAGTGGCTGTGGCTCAAGGAGGAAAAAGAGTGACACATTTGCTATTTGCGGATGATTGTATAATTTTTGGGAAAGCTTGCTGGAAGGAATGGAGGAAAATCAGTAGCATTCTGAAAATATATGAACAAGCATCTGGCCAATGTTTAAACAAGCAGAAGACATCAATAATGTTCAGTTCCAATGGAAGACATGCAGACTGGAACAAAATTAGACAAGAGCTGGGAGGAAGGGAGCAGAACAACTATGAAAAGTACTTAGGATTACCTATTATGGTGGGTAGATCTAAGTATAACACATTCAAAAGTATCAAAGATCGAGTTTGGCTCAAGATCAACAATTGGAAGAACCATTTTCTCTCACCAGCAGGAAAGGAGGTATTATTAAAAGCTGTTATACAATCTATTCCTACTTATGTGATGAGTGTTTTTTCTCTACCAAAAAAATTGTGTAAGGAGTTGGCTGCTTTGATGTCCAAATTCTGGTGGGGGTACAGAGAAAATGAAAATAAGATAAAATGGATGAGTTGGGCTAAGATGGGAGTATCGAAACATAATGGGGGATTGGGGTTTAGAGAGTTAGAGAGTTTCAATCAAGCTCTGCTAGCTAAATAGTTATGGAGAGTTTTGAAGGACCCTGATTCTTTGGCTGCAATTGTGTTGAAAAATAAATACTACAATCGGGCTAATGTTTTGGAAGCAAGGCTTGGCAATAATCCCTCTTTGATATGGAGGAGTTTGTGGAGTTCTATAGAGCTTTTGAAAGAGGGTTTAGTTTGGAGGGTGGGTAATGGTAAGACTATAAAAATCTGGGAGGACAAATGGATTCCAAAGCCATCATCATATAAAGTTCAATCTCAAAGAATTAATATGGGAGCAGATGCAAAGGTGGAACAGTTAATAGAAGGAGGAAAATGGAGGGAGAATGTAGTCAGAAGCATTTTTAGTGAAGAAGAAGCTGAGATGATTTGCACACTACCCATTAGTCAATCGGGTAGGGAGGATAGACTGATTTGGGCACCTGCTAAAAAAGGAATATACAGTGTTAAATCTGCCTATCATTTTCAAATGTGCAGGAAAAAAAGAATATATGGGGAGGCATCTGAGGGGTATGCAGGAGAGGAGGGCTGGAAGAAATTATGGCAGCTCAATATACAAGGAGTCACAAAGATGTTTGTGTGGAAGGCTCTTAATAATTGTTTACCAACTAAGGAGAATTTGTTCAAAAGGAGAGTGGTAGATAATCCATTATGTCCGATATGTGAGAAAGAGGTTGAAACAAGTTGCCATGTTATTTGGAATTGCCCTGCTGCAGTTGATGTATGGGCTGATGAAGGTAGCCCGGTTCATAAATGGGTGTCAGGGGAAGGGGATATAGAGAAATTATGGAAGAATATGGTGGAAAGGCTGAATGCAGAAGAATTAGAACTAAGTGCTACTGTGATGAGATGTATTTGGCTGAGGAGAAATAAATTTGTTTTTGAGGAGGGGTTTGCTAGTCCAAAAGACATCTTGATACAGGCAAGGCACAATGTCACAGATTATCAGATAGCTCAGACCAGTAAACCAGAGCCTATTAAGCGAGTAAGAAGAGATATGGTAAGGTGGAAGGCTCCAGAAAATGATGTTGTAAAAATCAACTGGGATGCAGCTTACAATAAAGATTCTATGCAGATGGGGGCAGGGATAGTAATGCGTGATAATGAAGGGGAAATTCTGGTGTCTCTGTGTTTGTCCAAATCTGTTGTTGGGTCCCCGTTTGTAGCAGAAACAGAAGCATTATGGAGAGCTTTGACTCTGGCTTATGAATTGAATATAGTGGAAGCAGTTTTTGAAGGTGATGCTTTGGGGGTTATCCAAGCTATTAACAGCAAGGAAGAGTCGTGAGAGTGGAATGACCAGTTGATAGAAGATATAAGAGGTTTGTTAGCAAATAGACCATTATGGAAAGTTCAGCATATACATAGAGAAGGTAACAAATTAGCTCATTTCTTAGCTAGTTTTGCTTACAATGTAAATGATGAAAAAATTTGGTTAGAAGATGGCCCTGAGGGCTGTTGTAGTTTCTACTTACAGGACAAAAATTGTTTTGACAACAGTTGATTAATAAAGGTGGTGATGTCTTGGTTTCAAAAAAAAAAAAAATTTATCATCATTTTCCAAGTGAGTGGTGAGACAATATATTTTGTTGAGTGTATATAATTACACCCATATCACATTTTCATCCCATTTTGTAAACGTGACGTTTCATATAATTCATCCCAATGAGGTGAAAATATAATATTTAATATTTTCTAATTTTTTTATTGGCAAAAGAAAATCTGTCCATTTGATAAAGTTTCTCATGATCATATTTATCTTTTTTAAATATTGAAATCTATCTACCCCAAATTTTAAATATTGCCCTAAATTAATTAAGTCCATGCAGCCTTGATCTGTTCCAGTATATACGTGCATGATAACCTTTACAGCTAGCTAGGATGTGGAATCAAGTAGTGATAATAATAAGTACAAAGAAGCCATATTTAATTTCGTACCCTTAGAATAATCTGTTTTGCTTTGATGAATCCACGGGTCTCCGGCCAGATATGATTTCCAACATCCCGAACGCAGAAACATCGATCGGCCTTGTCATACACGATTCCATGCATGCATGAAGTGGTACTCAGGTGGTACTGCTATGTATCCGAACGTACCCTCTCTTCATTGGAACGACTGTATGCATGGTGTGTCAGGCCATTTGTACTGAGGAAGGAGGAAGATTATCATTTCGAGACAGAGGGAGAGATCCATGCACATTATAAATGCCTCATGCCCATGTTTATCTTGGACCATACCTCACATTCATTAATGGTATAGTAAATCCCCGGGATGCATGCAATGACCCGAGCTTTTATCTACAACACGTTACAAAGTACGTAGTTATTGTCAGGAATATATACTGACTAGCTAGATTATTGATGCAGTGGTACTTGATTTGTAAGATAAATTTAAAATTAAATAATATTGAAAACCAAGTCCTATTATATTAGTAGTGTGAATGATATGTACTTGGTACTAGCTTATAAATCTAATGTTTCTTTCTAAAATGAAATATGTAACATACCATAATTAGGATTCTGGAACTTGAAGTTCTGATTCTTTAATTTATTGCGAATAAAAAACCTCGTATACATTATTAGCAACATTTAGGTGGGAATGAAATTTAATTAGCTAGGTACTCTTAAGAATATCATACGCACCCAAATTGGTATCATGAACTCAAAGAGATATGCCGTAAAATTGAGTCGAAATGGTTTTTATCTTCCAAAAATAAAATAAGATCATTCTGTGTTGGACATTGGGTTGTGTACGACCTAACTGGCCTGTTTGAGGTACCGGAAGTGGACCAGACCCAATCAACTTATGAGCTGATGAGCTTAATTAGTGGGTAAGAGTCCATTTACAGTAACTGCAGATTACCCTACATAGCTATCTAGACCCAATCGAATTATGAGATAAGTTTTATGTCATAAGATAAGTTTGCTACAGGATCAAGTTCCGTCCTCCAAGAAAAAAATCGTAAGTTAGCGATTAAAGAAATTGATGTTTGACTTAATATTTTTTGGATTTTTATTGAAAAAAATCTCTAGTAGAATATGGTATACAAGTAAGAATACTGAGAATGACTCGTTTGTTTTCATAGATGAGATTAGATGAATTAAGATTAAAGTTAAAAATTGAATAAAATATTATTAGAATATATATTTTTAATATTATTTTTATTTTGAGATTTAAAAAATTTTAATTATTTATTTTATTTTATATAAAAATTTTAAAAAAATATAATAATAAGATGATTTTTTTTAAAAGAAAATAATAAAATAAATTGAATTGAGAACAAGTCAACAAATCATATTTCCAAAATACATCCATGAATCAAGATACTTACAGCTTCGCATAGTGGTAGTAGAATGGTCAAATTATCAATAAAATGAAATAAAAGCCTTGCCTCTTGACCTTTCGGAAGTAGTAGGGGCAGGGCGCTCTTCAGTTTTCATTTAGGAAACGTGGGTGTCAGTGTCCTGTATGCGTTGTCAGGTGATAGGTGGCTAAATTGTCATCCAACGTGGTGAATGTTGTGCGTCTTTTTGTCTACTTTTCCATCCGATGATGCGTGGGAGTAATTAAAAAGAGCAGAGTTACAATTCAACTATATTTTATTTACAATTTATTAATAAAAAAAATATATTTTTTTAAAAAAAAATTCAAACACATCAAATAAAAATCAGAGTTAAAATCAAATAATTTAAAATATATTATTTTATTGAAGATTGTAGAAAAATTGTCAAGGGGTGTGGATGTTTTATCATTTTTCTAATTAAAAAGAATAAGAAAGAGGAGAGGAATTGATCGAAAATAGATTTTTTTAAAGTTTGAGTTAAATATATTAGATGAATCTTATAATATATATATATTTTTTAATACTATCTGAAATATTTTTATTAAAAATAATAAATATTGCTTAGAAAAATAAATATTAAAAAGATTTGAAAAAATAAACTGAATAAAACCTAGAAAAAGAAGAAGAAAAATGAAGCTAGATAGATAGATTTTCACATCAATAATCGTCGAGACTACTCACATGAGTTTTGAAGAATATTGTCATCGTGCTTTCTATATATATATATAAAGCAAAACATTCAATTACATGATGTCTTTCACATTTGCATCTTCACGGAAATATATATTACACAATATTAATTACTTCTGATTTTTTGTGCTATTAATTTTGGATAGATCGCCTGCCATGGGAAAAATGTGTGCAGTTTCTGGTCAATCTCCCGTCGTCTCCATAATTCTTGTGAGGACCACCATCCAAAGCACTAAAAACTCCGTAGTCATCGGGACCACCACCCTCATCATCACTAGGTTGATCAAGTGCTAGCAATTCTTCCCTGTGTTTTGGTACTTGTAATTCTCATAGGCATAAACCTTTACTTTTGGCTCAAACCTTTTCAGAAGGCTAACCACTTTGTTCATGTTGGGTCTCTTTTCAGGCTCACTTTGCACACACAGGGCAGCAACAGTAATGGCTTGTTTAAGCTGGTTTTCGTCGAAGTTCCCCCTAAGTTTTGGATCAACAAGATCCTTAAACCTTCCCTTGGTTATGAGCGGCTCGGCCCATTCTGTTATTGTCCTCTTAAGTCCTCCCCGGAGCTTTTCAATCGGTTTTCTTCCGGTGACGATCTCGAACAGAAAAATTCCAAAACTGTACACATCACAGCTCTCGGAAACCTTTCCCCACATGGCATATTCGGGTGCTAGGTATCCCAAAGTGCCCTTAACACTGGTAGTCATATGGCTAACAACCTCTGGAATAAGCTTGGCAAATCCAAAATCAGCCACTAATGGTTCAAAATCCGAGTCCAAAAGCACATTACTTGCCTTTATGTCTCGATGAATAATGTGGGGTGTTACTTCATGGTGCAAATACCTTACAACAAAAGAAGACCATTATAAAAAGAGCAAATTTTTTCAAGTGGGTTTTATCATTTATGTCTCGTTGTACGTATCAACAATAAAGAAAACGGCCCACTTACATTAGGCCTTCTACAAAGCCCATTGCAATCTTCATTCTCCTCTTCCAATCCAGTAGCACTTGGCCAGCAAGTTGGCCGTGCAAATGAGAGAGCAAGCTGAGGTTTGGCATGTAGTCATAGACTATGAGCCGTTGATCAGTCCCAGCGCAGTATCCCCCGAGACCCAACAAATTCTTGTGCCGAACCCTTCCAAGAACTTCCACTTCCACTGCAAATTCCATCTCCGCTTTAGAACTCATTGCCTTCAGTTTTTTCACAGCTATCTGCACGAAAATAGCAAAAAATAAAATAAAAAAACAGGATAATGGTTCTCTGAACATTATTGAAAAGTACCGGCGACCGAAAACTGAAATTTGACGGACATGATAATTAAGCTTATGTGGCCATTACCTGAAGGCCATCGGAGGTTTTTCCCAAATAAACACTTCCAAACCCCCCTTAGCCAAGCTTCTCCTCCTCGCTGAATCCGTTAGTTGCTGCATGCAACTCTTTGTAAGTGAATATCCTCCATGTAGCGTTGCTTCCAACGACTGCGTTGACCCTAAAAAAGTCCCGTTCCAAACACAAACAAAGAAAAAAGAAAAACAGCAAACGTTTCAGGCTGAATTCGAGTCTTCTATTCAGAGTTGAAATATGCATGGAAAAACGTTGGCTTTTACATACCGGCCTTCATCATTGGCCTGCTCGGGGCAAATGCAACTCAGGACGGATCCCCTGTAGTATGAACTACGTACGGGATCGAATGTCTTGGAAATACAGTTGAGCTTCTTAATTCATTGGAGTCTCCCCTTTTAAACCAGAGTAGTGCTTATTTTAGTCATATCCCCTGCTGTTGGAATGTCAGCCGTCCTTGGCCGGCTTAATGTATCTAAAATGTAGAAATTTGATTAAATTCAACTAATTAAATTACACCAAGAAACAATAATTAATTATGAAATTAACACATGATGCGTTTGGATGTGTTAGATTTAATTAATCTATTGGTTAACTCCATAAAATTAAGAAAATATGATGCCATTTAGGTAGTTAATTTCTGAGTTTGTTGGATGGTCCGTCATCATCAAAGTCGTAATATCTCCACATCCATCATTTTGGTCAAGCATAATCCAGCTAGCTGCATGTCATGTATCATGTTGACAAACACCACGCGCGTGATCATCGACAGTTAATTTGCTTCATCTTAAATTAATTATAGTTAATTTGCTTTTGGCTATTCCTCATCTAATTAGATAAAAGTTCCAAACAACTTGCTAGCTACATCAAAAGGTGGAATATTTCAGACCACCTTATAATATTTTTCTCATGAATCCATGATAAGATCGATGTTACTTACTGGATACATCGTCTCAAATCTCACTGTCTCATGAATATAAACGGCAATGAGCTGCAAGACAGACCATACACACACACACATATATATGTATGTGTATATGTATATACTCGTATATAATTCATAATTGATGATGTATCAATGATCAAGATGATCTTCATGATATCCAAAACTTTTAATCCATGATCTCCAATGATCAGCTGCATGCATGCATGATGCCTAATATTTAATTCATGATTTGATTGAGTCGAACTCATGGATTAAATAATGATTAATCAAGTCACGACTAATTCATTCGATTCTCTGAAAAGCTTAATAATCGGGAATTTTGATGTTGCTCATGGTGGACGAATATATTGCAAGAACGGGTTGACGCAGCTGAATTAATAATTAGTGGGACAAGACAGTAGAGTACCATTCCAACTGAAGGGATGGAGATGTGTACATGTTTTGGGTCCGTTAATTAGACGGTCAAGCAGCATGCATTGAATCTTTAGACAATCTGATAGAGTTTTTAAAACTTCGAAACGCACAACAATATAATATTAATCACACCAAACTCCTCACCTTTTTTTTTAATGTGCATATAATGNCTTGGCTTCAAAGGGGGGGGCGGGGGGCATTCTCTGTCTGCTTTCCAAACTTACATATTAAATGCGTGATCTTTTGTACGCTTTTCCCATGGATCTTGTTAATTTGTGGTTCCACAAGTTTCTTTTCGCTTATATTTTTCCCCCTTTCCTGTCGTATATCGATCCTTCGCTTTGCCATGGTAGAGAGAGAGAGAGAGAGAGAGAGAGAGAGAGCCTTCCAATCTTCCATAGCCCAATGAGAGAGAGAGAGAAGAGAGATCCTGGGCTTTTCCATAGCCCACTCTTGGAAATAGACCCAAGACCTGAAACGTTGTAGGCTAGTACTGAGAGAGCCTTCAAATCTTCCATAGCCCAATATATCTGTCGAATAAATTCATTTTTTATATACCTCCATAGTCCATACTATTATTTTATTCTTCTTTTCACAATGTCTATCCCCTTAACGATAAGGACCCAACATCTCATAAAGTGGGGTTTGATAGAAAAGAAGCTATTGACAGCATCAAAAGATAGAAAATCCAAAGGTCTCAGCCAGCTCTTTGAAGAAAAGATGGGTTCTTCCCTGCAACTCTTGGTAGCAAAGTCTGGAACCCATGCCACCTTATTTTAAACTTCCTTCTCTTTTACCTTTCTATCTTCCAAACAACTTTTTTTATTGCCATGGAAAAATTGATCAACCAGATTGAAGCACTTTCATGAGAGGATTTAAGCCTTTCTCCAAAATATAAACCTGTAAATGAAAACAAAGATTTAGCACTCATTGGCAGAATAGTTACAACTCGACTTCTCAACAAGATTTCACTACATACTTCCTTTAGGGCAGCTTGGAACTTTGTCCTTAAATTACATGTTGAAGATCTAGATGCCAATCTATTTGTCTTCACATTTCAAAATGCAAGTGATATACAGAGAATAATGAACCAGATCTCCTGAAACTTCAAAGGGCACCTCCTCATTCTTAAAAGTTGCCCAGCAGTTTCTTCATAGTTCATGGCAAGAAATTAGCTTCAATATATCCATTTTCTACGTCCAAATACATGGTCTGACTAGAAAACACATGATAGAAAAAATTGCTTCCAAGATCAGCAGGGCTCTTGGTAAGTATCTAGGAGTGGATGTAGATTCTTTATTTGGATTGGCTTGTAAGAAATTTATCCAAATAAAAGTTGAGTTAGACATTAGCCATTGGAAAGAGATATGGAAACTCAGAATCCATGATAGTCACAAGCTCATTTCATGGAAAATCCTTTGGGATATACTTTCAACTAGAGAGAGATTAAAAAATTTATCCCAAGCATCCCCTCATTAAATTGTCCTCTTTGTGATGAAAAAGAAGAAACTCTTCTACACCCCTTTATTGAATATCTCATTATTAGAATCCTATGGAGTTAGAATAGATGGCCATTGAATCTCTCTTCCTTGGCGATAAAATCTATAAATGATTGGTTCCACTTCATCTTAAATTCCAAACAAAAGATTGAACTCAATTCACAAGAAGAGCAACCACTCAAACTTTTTGCAATTCTAATTCTTGATTTCATTTGGCGACTTAGGAATGATATGGTTCATAATCATACGGATCTTTCTCTTCACAAAGCATCGCAGTAGCTGAACTATTTATACCAAGAAAATCTACATGCATGGCAAGAAAAGTAAAACGTTTCAGTTGAGAAATTATGGCAAAAAGTACTCCAAAACAATATTTGTATCTTCTTTGATGCAGTTGTCATAAACTCTTTCTCTTCAATTTCAGCAGTAAGCAGGAATGCAAAATGGGAGGTTATTGAAATATGGACTGAGAAAAATCCTACTACTAGTCTTGTGATAGCAGAAGCTTTAGTAGCAAAGCTCAAAATGGCAAAACACATTAATTATCCATCCATCCAATTAGTAGTAGACTCCCAGTTGGTCATTTCTTCCATTTATGGAGAGGATGCTGTTTGGCAAATTACCTCGATTTCAGACGACATTGCAAACTCACTGAGATCACACAAAGATGGGAGCTTGGAAAAAATCGATCAATCCTAGAATCAATTCGTACACTCCGTGGTGCAATGAGCCGCTACAAACTCTATATTTGATAGCATTCTTTTAGATATTATTTCTACTAGTATTCTATATATTGATAATGAGAAAGACCCTTTTTCATAACTTGTATTATTTTCTTTAATCATATGCAAGCTTGCTTAAAAAAAGAAAAAGAAAAAGGGATTCATTTTATATATATATGATGCATGTACACCTACTGCACAGCTAGCACAAATCCAAGTAATTCCAACATGCCAACTCTACAAATCGTGGCCCGCCAACAATTAAACCATTAGTACTTTTCTATAAGCCCCTCGTGTACGTTGATAGCAAAAACGCGATGAGTCGATGACTCTGATCGGATAACTTTTTGCGTTGATTGGTTAGCAACACTTGCCGTGGTTGGCGTGCTCTGTTATTAATTTAGAGAAATGATTGTGATAGTAATGATAGAAAAAAATGATCAATGCTTTTTTTATTTTTAATATTTTAAAAAAATCATCATCGATCACTTCTCCCGGTCATAACCATCGCATCGGGCGCAATAGCACCATCCATTAATTTAACTTTTGGTAAGACTTTTTGCAAAGCATTTGTACAGCTTTATGCCTCGAATTTTCTCTATCAAGTTCAACTTAATTAACCAGGGAAAAGAAAAATTAAACCAGTTTTCTGTATTATTTATATACATATATACATATAATCTCAGGAGTACTTCCATGGCTTAATTTGTAAGTAGTCTCAGTCTACACTAGATTCACCTAATTAAAGAGTATCAGATCACATGAACTTCAAAGTACTCGAGATTGGCCTAAAGTACTCGAGATCGTCTTACAGGCCGATCTCGAGTACTTGGTCGGCCACATTGACGAAAAAATATATAATTATTTCGGTCACTGTATATTCTATTTTTCTCATCATTGCCTAATTACTAGACAACACGTACGGATCAAGCTTCCTTCTACCCGAATTTGAGGTTGGCATAATTATACCTATGCGATATTTCACCTACGCGTTCAAGATTATGGGTTGTGAAGTGGCCGGCCACTCAGCCTCTAAACTTCAATGGCCAATCTTTGTCCCGAA
Organism: Carya cathayensis; assembly: GCA_011037825.1. Lineage (NCBI taxonomy): Eukaryota > Viridiplantae > Streptophyta > Magnoliopsida > Fagales > Juglandaceae > Carya > Carya cathayensis. The sequence continues at coordinate 1,439,954 of QGSO01000287.1, forward strand.
AATTGAACGAAGACCTCTAGCTGATCATCCACATGGTCCATTTCTGGCCAGATACACATAAAAATCCTAAGAATAGTAGTTTTCGAAACTTAATATGGAGAAAAAATAAAAGTACGCACAAATCAAACGGCTACAGTTATTTGGAATTATATATATTCGGAATGTACGTGTTGATTTGACACGAAGCATGGAATGAAGGTCTCAATTATAATTATTGGCACCTCCTCCTGATCCTTGAATGGACAAATATTTTTTTTCTCTCTCTGTTTCTTTAATAACAATCTTCAACCACAAAACCCTAAGAAATGGATTTTGCAGAGATCTCCATTAATTTAGCATATATACAAGCAGGAAAGGCAACTTTCAAGTTAGTCAAATATCGAGTTTCAGATCAGAGATTCATGAGGTATACAAACAGCCTTTGATCTATTCCGAATTGATCTGAGTGGGCCAATCAAAGCTGGGTACATGAATTGTAGCACTCAAGCTAACATTATGGGGGAACATGTGATGCAGACCCTAATGGATGTCGTCGTAATGGCACTGTCGATCATCACGCTTTGTGCTATTTAAGCTTACTCGTGATCATGATTTCTTAACACAATGTGACGTTTGCTTCATTCAGAATATCGCCATCTATATTGGGTCAAGTTACAAACGGCAGCATATATATTCACGAGCAAGGCTACAAGAAATCAATGGTGCTTCCCACTCACCAAACTATATATGTCTTATGATTTCAGGAAAATAATAATAATAATAATAATAATAATAATAATAATAATAACAACAGTATTTTTTCCCCTAACAATATGTCTTTTTTAATGTGCAGATAAGGAAAGTTCATGATCTGACTATATATGGGACGATTTTTTTCGTACAATTTTGAGTCGGATGGTATCCAGTTTTCAAGCTGTCGCTGCGTGGATAATAGGAATGATAAGGACCATACTTAGGTGCCATTATAAAAGTTTATTCTTCTTCTTTAATTGTTTCTGGTAATGTTAGTGAAGTTGATAGTTGCCTTCTTTCTTTCTTTTTTTCAACTTTTTCAACATCTTATTAGCAATTAATTGAAAATCTTTAAAACAATCAATTCATTTTTACGTATTCTTTTGTACATTTCATTAATGTGATTTATTGTATATTAAAAAAATTTGATACAATCAATGACATTAGAAAGTAGATAAAAATGACCGTATATAATATTACTTAAATAATAATGTATTATATATGCACATTTCTTCTACTGTAACTCAATTATTTGAGTTTTACGGAATCAATTGGGGGACAAAATAAACTTTTGCAACTTGATGGATGGTTAAAGTGGAAAAGAAAAATTAGTGATGAGTTGATTATATATGTTAAGATATTATTATGATAAAGATATTATTATTTTATCTTAATAAATAATAAGTAAAAGACATGAGTTTTCGACTATGAACTGATCATCGATTTAGGCCGAAAAAGTGGGTCTATTAATCAAGTAGAAGGTACCACCTAGATATAGAATCGATGAAAGTACACACGAATTAAGCCTATGAGAAGAAAGAAAGAGCATCAGTACTTCACTTTCCTTTTGGTTAAAAAAAAAAAACTGCATGGAAAGTCGAAAAGCAGTTGGAATATTGGGGGGGAATTGCATATGCAAGAAAAGAAGTCACAGACACCTGGCATTCATTAATTGGCCACAAAAGGGAAATAATACAATGGGCTCGTAGTTTCCAGAGATCGTACAAGGTTCTTCATTTTTTTGGCTGCTTTTACCCCCATGCTCGTACAAATCTTATCATTTCTATGTGCAGTACTATGTATAATAAAAAGAAAACATTAGTGGAGTTACTCAAATTTCTCGTTTTCTTTATTTTAGTTTATTTAATAATTAAAAATGTGACTAATATAGTGATGTTGTGTCTTTTTTTCTTTTATAAAAAATTCTTAATAATTAAGAAGTTTAAAAAAATATTAAAAGAAAATAGAAAAAAGAGAAAGGAAAACACCTAGTGGTTTTGTTTCTCAGTTCTCTCCCGCTCTTTCGTCTCTGTTGGTTTTGATAAACTTGGCCATTTGCAGGAAAGCAGAGGAAGCAGAAAATGCAGAAAAATAAAATGCAGAGAACTTAGTTGCAGCAAGGTACAATGCTCGCACTCATATTCCTTAATTCTGTACAGTGTACAATACTATCTATATATAGAAAGCATAAAGGAATAAAAGAATAATAAACTCTAACTAACTTGTACAATCTACAGAAAACAGAATTCCTTATGAAACAACCCAGAACCTTCTTTTGTTGAGCTGGAGCACATCTGAGGTGGCTGTTATTGAGCTGGATCATTGAGCTGAGCTGGCTTGTTGTGATATCTCTAACACCCCCCCTCAAGATGGAGAGTGTATGTCAATGACTCCCATCTTGCTTAGTAAGGAATAGAACATTGGAGAGTATAAAGCTTTGGTGAGAATGTCGGCTAACTGGCAAGAAGAGGGTGTGTTTGCAGTTGAGATGATGCCTTCTTGAATCTTATCCCGAATTAGATGGCAATCTAATTCGATGTGCTTGGTCCTTTCATGGAAGACAGGGTTAGAGGCAATGTGTAGAGCTGACTTACTGTCACAGTTGAGCTGAGCTGGCTGAGGATGAGGGACCATGAGATCAGCAAGTAAGTATTTGAGCCAGACAAGTTCACAAGCTGTAGCAGCCATAGAACGATACTCTGCCTCAGCGGAACTACGAGAGATGGTGGTTTGTTTTTTGCATTTCCATGAAATGAGAGACTGCCCAAGGAAGACACAGTAGCCGGTGGTTGATTTCCTTGTATCTGGGCATGATGCCCAATCGGAATCACAGTAGGAAATCAATTGACAAGAGGATGAGGCAGGAAAAAATAAACCTTGGCCAGGAGATTTTTTTATATAGTGTAACACCTTGTAAGTTGCTTGAAGGTGTGGAACCCGAGGTGCACTCATGAATTAACTGAGTAGGTTGACAGAAAAAGAGAGATCAGGTCGTGTGATTGTCAAGTAGAGAAGTCTCCCAATGAGTCTTCTGAATTGTGAAGGATCATGTAGGAGTTGACCATCATCCTTAGTGAGCTTGAGTTTCGGGTCCATTGGAATGAGGCTAGGTTTGCAAGCAGTTAAGCCAGCATCATCAAGAATATCCAGGCAGTATTTCCTTTGGCATAGTTGAATTCCAGCTGGGTTGCGAGCCACCTCCAAACCGAGAAAGTATTTAAGTGTTCCAAGATCTTTGATCTTGAATTGTGACTCTAGAAAAGTCTTGAGAGCTGAAATTCCATGAGGATCATTGGAAGCTACAACAATATCGTCAACATACACAAGTAATGCTAGGAAGGATGAACCACTGCCTTTAGTAAATAGGCTGTAGTCAGCTCTTGATTGAGTGAACCCAAACTGCAATAATGAGGAAGAAAATTTGGCATACCATTGCCGAGAGGCCTGCCTGAGGCCGTACAAACTTTTATTTAATTTGCAAACTTTGTTCTTTCCTTGAACTGAGTATTCAGGAGGTATTTTCATGTAGACTTCTTCTTCCAATTCTCCATGTAAAAAAGCATTATGAACATCAAATTGATGTAATTTCCACCCTTTGATGGCAGCCAAGGCTAAGAAGGTTTTTATTGTGACAAGTTTGGCTACGGGTGAAAAAGTCTCATGGTAATCGAGACCCTCCTCTTGAGTATAACCCTTGGCAACTAAACGTGCTTTGTGTCTTTCAATCTTACCATCTGAGTTGTATTTAATTTTGTAGACCCATTTTGAACCAATGGTCTTTTTACCAATAGGCAGATCAAGGACATCCCAAGTCTTGTTCAATTCTAAGGCAGCAATTTCATTATCCATTGCAATACGCCAATCTAGGCTTTTCACAGCTTGTGCATAAGTGGATGGTTCAGTTTGTTGAAGTATAGAAATTGCAAAAACAGCATGTTTGGGAGATAGTTTAGCATGAGACAGAACTGAATGTAATGGATATAAAGAAGTGTTTAGTGAATTACCTTTAGTCTTGGAGCTTGAAAGGGAAGTAGTGGATGCAAGGACCTGTTGACATGAATAATCCTGGAGGTAGGCAGGTAATTTTTTTGTCCTTGTTGATCTACGAAGAGTAAGATTTGGTTGAGATAGATTTGCTTCTGTGATGGGGTCGGAGTGATCTGGTGCAGTGTTAAAAGGAAGAGAAGGGGAAGCTGGTTGTGGTGTGAAATTTTCTGTGGGTGATGAGTGGAAGTGTGATGGAGGTGGTTCTGTTGTAGAGTCAATAGATGAGGAGGGTTGTGATAGAACTGGTTCTGCTGTAGGGTCGAGATAATGCTGTGATGAAGGATATTGTAAAGATTGGTTGAGGGCATTGGGAGTGAGTGTTGGAATCTGAGATGTGGGGGGGAATGCTGAAATGGAGAGATCTGAAAGTGCAGTTTTATAGGGAAAAATGTTTTCATAAAAAATGACATCTCTAGAATGAAAAATGGACTGGTTGGATAAATCAAATAACTTGTAGCCTTTGATGCCAAAAGGATATCCAAGCATAATGCATTTTCTTGCCCGAGAGTCAAATTTATGTCTATTTTGTTTTAAAGTGGATGCATAACAAAGACATCCGAAGGTTCTCAAAAAATGGTAGGATGGTTTTTCTTGAAAAAGCAATTGGTATGGGCTATTATTTTGCAAATTGGGGAAGGGTGTTCTATTAATGAGATAAGTAGCTGTTAAAATACAATCATTCCAAAAAGATAAAGGAACACCAAATTGAAATTTTAAGGCTCGAGCAACATTTAAAATATGTTGATGCTTTCGTTCTACAACCCCATTTTGTTGGGGGCTTTCAACACAAGTCTTTTGGTGAATAATTCCTTTTTGCATGAAAAAATCAGTCATTGAAAACTCAGTTCCATTATCAGTTTGAAGAGCTTTAAGATTTGTTTTGAATTGAGTTTCAATTAAGTTACAAAAGGATTGAAGTAGGGGTCGAGTTTGGGATTTGTTCTTCATTAAAAAAACCCAAGTGGATTTGGTAAAGTCATCAACGATGGTTAAAAAATATTTTGATCCATCATATGCCATTTGGAAACAAGGTCCCCAAATGTCACAATGGATGAGGTCAAATGGTTTAGAGGCACGGTTGTTGCTAATAGAAAAAGGCAGCCTGTGATGTTTAGATAAATGACATGTAGAGCATGGTACATTGGAATTTAGAGAAGTTAAAAGAGGTAAATCCTTTTGTAATAAAGAGAGGCGTGAGTCTGACAAATGCCCCATTCTACAATGCCATAGACTGTGAATATTCTGCTGGGAAGTAACAGAGGCAGAAACAGATTTTGTATTGAAAGATAAATTGGATAAAGAAGAAGATAAGGCAGTGGGAGAAACTTCTGTCAACCGAAGGTGGTAGAGTCCATTGACAACTTCACCCTTCCCAATCGTGCTCCAAGAAGAGAGGTCCTGCACATAACATTCATTAGCAAAGAAAACAAAGCAAGAATGAATGTCCTGGGTTAATTTTTTTGCTGAAAGAATATTGAATTTAAAGGATGGAATGCATAGAACATTTGTTAGAGTAATGACAGAGTTAAGTTTAACAATGCCCTTGTGAGTAACTTTTGTATGATTTCCATTTGGAAAAGTTACTTTAAAATCAACTATTGTGGGAGGGGAAGTATAGAATGAGGTGCAGCAGATCATGTGATCTGTTGCACCGGTATCTATTACCCAAGGAATATAATGTGAAGAAGTGGTATGTGAAACCGAAAAGCAAGAGGCTATACCAGACATGGTTGAAGAAGAAGGGCAAACTGGGGATGTATCGATGGATTGAACCTGATTTGCTGCTGGCTGTGTAGCTTGTGACTAGAGTAAAGCAATTAAATGTTGATATTGCTCCTTAGTGAGACCTGCTTGAGAATTTTCATTGATTTGTTCTTGGTGAGAAAGACTGATTTGGTTGATAGAAGTATCAGAATTCTTGGATCGAGTGGCAAGCTTATGGCCAGGAGGGTAGCCATGCAATTTGTAGCATCTCTCTGCAGTATGACCAACGAGATTACAATGTGTACATGTAGGTTTCTCAAGGTTTGGGTTGGCCTTAAAGCATCTTTCTAGAGAATGACCTGAGACTTTACAGAAAGTACAAAACTGCTTGTCTTGGCGTGGAGAAGAGAAAGGCTTGGGGTTGTATCGGTTGGTAGAATATTGAGCTTTGGTAGCTAAGGCCAATGTGTCATGAAGAGGAGATGGGTTAGAGATCTGTTTGCGTTTCTCTTCTTGTTGAACGAGAGCATAAACTTCACTCAAAGATGGGATGGGTTTGAGAAGGATGAGCTGAGCTTTGATGTTGCTGAATGAGTCATTGAGGCCCATGAGAAATTTCATCATCCAATCTCGTTGTTGATTCTCAAGAAAAGGTGTCATGGCACCACATGAGCATGAAGGGATGAATTCAAAATTAAGAAGTTCATCAAACAAACCTTTTAGTTTGGAAAAGTAAAGGCTAACAGAATCATCACCTTGAGTAAGGTTGTGAATTGATTGTTTTAATTCATAGATGCGTGGCCCATTGTTTTGGGCAAAACGTTGCTCAACTTCAGTCCACAAATCATGGGCAGTGTCAACATAAACAACACTGTTTTTGATTTCAAGGGACATCGCATTTTGTAGCCAAGTTATAACCATGTCATTGCATTCAAGCCATGGTTCTAACAAGACATCTGTGGGAGGGGGTTCAAGAAGAGTACCATCAATGAAACCCAATTTTTTTTTTTATTCTCAGTGAGCGACGTACAGTGCGTGCCCATGAGTGGTAGTTTTCAGCAATAAGGGGATGGTTGGTGAGTAGTGTTGCTGGACCATCATTATGGTGAAGAAAATAAGGACTAGAAGGGTCCTTTGGATTGCGGTTGATGGGAGGTTGTTTAGGGGTTTCTTTAGCAGCCATTGAAGGGCAGAGAAGAGAAGAAATGAGAAAAAAAAATATAAGCAAGAGGAGAGAAGAAAAAAAAACGACGGTATGTTAGTTGGCTCTTGATACCATGTTGGTTTTGATAAACTTGGCCATTTGCAGGAAAGCAGAGGAAGCAGAAAATGCAGAAAAATAAAATGCAGAGAACTTAGTTGCAGCAAGGTACAATGCTCGCACTCATATTCCTTAATTCTGTACAGTGTACAATACTATCTATATATAGAAAGCATAAAGGAATAAAAGAATAATAAACTCTAACTAACTTGTACAATCTGCAGAAAACAGAATTCCTTATGAAACAACCCAGAACCTTCTTTTGTTGAGCTGGAGCACATCTGAGGTGGCTGTTATTGATCTGGATCATTGAGCTGAGCTGGCTTGTTGTGATATCTCTAACAGTCTCTCTCAAAGCTCAATTTAATCATGTTTTGTTGCAACAGACTCTAATTCCTTGCTCTAGCATTGCGGAGTGAAACCTCTTAGCAGACACGTCGAAGATCGTTGAGAAGAACAACAAAATTCACAAACAAAAAGACGATCTCAAAATTATCATCACTGTCTATCCCTCAACTCTCAGCTACGACTCCTCAATTTGCAAAACCAAGTGGGAAAAATTATCCTCTTACCCAATCGTGTTGGAGGCAATAAGGTAAGAGTTTGAAGAAGAAGGGAATTAATTCCTCAGAAATGGAGAAGAGTAGTACCAAGTTCTCATTCAGATAAAAATATCTGTTCCCAAACTCAGGTTCCACGTATCCTTCACTTCACATTTTTCCCATGCAACGTTTTTTTTATACCAAAAGGTGTCGACTCCACGAAGGAGGTCGTCCTGAAATAAATCTAACCTATTATATTATTATAAAATGACATTAGTTTATATACTTCGTAATTATAATACTTTTATTTTTTCTTTTGATATATATATATATATATATATTGTACGCTATTGCATTCCTATTTTTTTCGAATTTTCTTTGATTTATTTATTTATTTTTGTTTGGCCGTGAATACGTACGCGCGTACGTCGTTGCTCACATTTCCAAAGTGTAGTTGTACTCTTGTACGTTCGGCCTCCGTTCAGATTTAAGTCTTTGATTTTTCAGCCTGGAATTTAAGGCTCCAGAGTACTATATCTGGAATTTAAAGACTCCAGACTCTAGATTTGAGTCGTTTTTCTTGGCCCTAAGCGCCAACAGCAATTTCGATTTTTCCTTCGATGTCTCGCGGAAATAAAAATAATTATGTGTTTAAATTTGAGTACCCATCCTGCATGCATCCATCCATCCAGACGGTAATCCAGCTCTATCACAGACACCCAGAACTTCTGACGTGAATTTATTCTTCTTGAGCATTAACTGTTAAAGTGTACAGAGCCAGCCTGATTTCGCTACAAATTAACCAGTTTCTTGGGTTGCTAACTATTTGAAGCATAACGAGACGCTGTTTCCAATCATTGTCGTATGCCGTCATTTTCAACATAAATGAAGGTCCAACCATATATCCTCTACACCTAGGTAGCAATGGCCTCTATTTGTCATCATGATGTGTGTGCAGCTATGCAACTCAATGCTTAGAAAAAAAAAAAAAACTATGCAACTCAAACCCATAAATATTGCGCTTTGCGGTGTACCACTCTCAAAATATTTGTGACGCAATGAAACCGTTATTATTTATAAATTATTGATTATTATATACAAATGACCTCAGATTATTACATCTAAACGTAACTTTGTATTCTTTTGTTACTTTGAAAGAAGATCAATGTATTTCCTTTAGTTTATTCCTAAAGAAAGGACACAGCAATGGACCAAGGGAAACATGGCAAGGGTGACGCCGTTTAATGTAATTTGATCATACTACTCTATCTAGATACCGTTGAGTCTCATGACGGACTGCAACAGAGAATGGCATTAAATCACGGTAGTCACGACAGCACAACCCCAAATATTTAATAAATGTACACAGATAACAAAATTTGAGTACATTAAAGCCTCACCCAACAGTTGTGATCAGCAACCTGGGTGCAGCTTCACCTCGCCGCATCAGGCACACCTACAGAGTCTATGCCTGCATAGCATTACACGTGCTCTCCTTTACTATGACCCTCAATCCCAGCTCCCCACGTTACTCTTCCTTCTACCTTGTCACCAGAAATTTCCGAAACCACCGGCCTCTCAGAAATGAAAATCCCCGGAAACTACTAATCTTATAAAAGCTGAAAAAAGAAAGTAATAAGGTGAAGAATTGGTGCTTCTTCCATTCCATCTCAAATCAATTTACATTTCCCGAAGAGAAAAAAGATTGGGAAGAAAAAGGAAGTACATCCCAGAATAACCCACACCAATATTCTAGCATGCAAGCTCATTCACAGACGCTCCCAAAATGAACCAGAATAAAAAAAGTATACATCTAGTATGAGCTCGCACGAGTACCAAACCATCTAGAGCCAAGGACCACAAGAGCCAAAAAGATGGAAATTAATGGGCCTGATCTGCTGAGGTCTCAGGGGTCTCCCTGTTCTCATTCTCATGTGGGACCTGGGCATGATCACCAACACCTTGCTTCTTTGCTGTCTCTGCCATTTCCACCGCCTTTTCGTTACCACAACTGCTACAACTATCCGCGAAAGAAGAGGACCGACTGGACATGGGTGTAGCCAAGAAAGTTGGTTTCACTTCACCCGCCATAATCACCAAAATTTTCTCTTCAAACACCGGTGGCGGCTTCTGGGTGTCGTCACTCTTCCCCTCGGCCGCCTCGAGGTCTCTCTCTGCGGCGCCGTCTCCCTCGAGATACCCTGAAAGCCTCCAATAGGAGCATGCAAGGATTAGCAGAGCAAAAGCAATGAGGCCCAACATGGCTGCCAAGCCACCAAACAAGTAAGGAACCGGGGAATGCCACGGCGAGTGAGGCTGCGCCGCCAAGGGAGACTTGGCGGTTACGTTGAAAGGCTCTCTGGCTGCCATTGAAGACTGGATTCTGAGCTAGTGAGTTGAGAGGAAGTGGCGGCCGGAGAAGGAGGAGGAGGAGGAGGAGAAGGAAAAAGTGGTGCGGGGTGAGAAGTGGAAGAAGAGAGAAAGGTATTTATAGAAGGCAAAGGAAAGTGGAGTTAATGGTTTTCGTTGGTTTGAGAGGTGGATTTGTTTTTGCTGGTGATTAATGTCGTCATTTTGCATGAAGTGGGGCCCGGTACGGGACCCGATGAATGGGACATCTAAAAGAACAGTGAAACGCACTTAGGGGTAGATTGGTAATGATGACAGAGGGAATGGATTCCTGGGACGTTTGGCAAATAGAAAAGCAAAACAGGAAAAAGAAAAAAAAAAAAAAAATGCCATGGAAACATCAGATTCTTGGCTCTAGGACATCTGACATTTTCCTACCATACAAATAGACATGCGATAGGGCATATAAGCGAAATCACAAGTCCTAAAAACCTGGGGTCCCACTCCTAGAAGATCAAATAATAAATTTAAGAGTGCTTTAGGTTTTATAAGGTATAAATGAATATTAGTGAGAGATGGTGCGTCACTATACATGTTTGAGAAGTTTGAGTTTTATGTACAAAACTCAACTTAATTGGATAAGAGAATATAATAGGAATGGAGAATAGAATAAAGGTGGAGGCCATAGGAAAGATTTCTCTCGTGCCATCATTACTTAGATCACAGCTTGTATATATGATGTGATCTAAATTGGGCTTATTCTAAATGACTATATATGAAATAATTAGGAATGTTTCTGTGTATATATCTCAGCAATAATAAAGGTGGGTCCATTTGAGTTTATTATATATTTGGATAAACATTAATTGCATTCAGCTACACTAGCGATCTATCTATCTATATGCAGCATCCTGTAGCTGTCAAGCTGAATTTGATACTCTAGCTAGCTTACCTATGGTAGAAGCTGCTGGTAATTTAGGTTTAAACGTTTAAAATCTTACTCAAAAGCTTTGTGCGTGTAAGTACTCATGTCGACGTTGGGTACAAAGTTTCAAAGTACATCACCATCCTGTACTTAATTAGGTTTCTTGGGGAAGACGCTTGACTCGATTCGTATGGAACTCAAGAAACTTGTGTCGTCAATATTACAGAACTTCTACCTTTTTCTATTTCTCTCTTTTAGAGGTAAAAAGTCGCATGAAATTTCACCTACTCGTATTACTTAATTATATATGTCTAAAGAGCTTTGGAGCAAGCAACAATAGTTGTAACGGAAAACCGAAACAACATGGGAAATTGTGTGAACTTACGACGAAAAGAAGAAGAAGGCGTGGTCATGGATATATCAACCTGGCCGGCCTGATATCGGTTTATAAATTCGAAGTTCGATCTGGGCCGTTAAAAGATAGCCTGCGCTGCATCTGATAATCACTCTTAGAAAGAAACTGTGGTCCATAATCAGCGGTTCCAAACTGTTGGAGGGACATGACAAGCTGTGGTGGCGCGTTGTACGGTAACTTGCTGTTAAAAAGAAGAGAGCAGGAAACCACCTTTTCTGTTCACTTGTCGAGTTAGCTAGCTAGCTAGCTTGTTCTCTGTTCTGTTTCGTTTTAATTTTGTTCTTTTATCACCATGTGTATACGTTACGACTAAGCATACAACATCAGACATTACTGCATAATAAATATATGTCGGACTGCAAAACTCTATTACATCTTTTATATAGATATATAAATATATGCGTGTACGTACAAAAAGGTCACAGGGACTGCTGAGTACGTATATGATCATGTTGTCCATAACTTAATTAAACAGATAATTATTAACGAAATATCCCACGATACGTAATTGAAAATCAAACTACTTCAATGATTAGTGTCATTACATTCGAAGACCAATAAACTTAAATCACTAGAGTTTGAAAGGTGTTATTTATTTACCTAGCTAGGAATTAAGGGCGATCGATATTCCGTCCATTAATAATCATGACTTGGTATTTACCTTAGGAAGATCATGATGATATTCAAACAGAAGGGTTGCTAATAATAAGGAGATTTTGATGGAATTAAGAAAGCTTAATTCAGTTTCTTTACTCCTGATAAAGAAAAATATATATTCAATCAACAACAAGAGCTGAACCATAAGACCCATGCATGGCCCTACCACTAGAATATGCTTTGCCTGCCGGTACTTTAATTAGTGTTGGAAACTGGGCAAATATTACATTGTAAGCCTAAGTGATGATCAGTGTAGTACGTATTGGATTGAAGATATATAATGACCAATTAATTACAAACACATGCAGCGAAATTCGCCAATAATACGTGTATATATCTTTTCGATCGTCTCAATTAATTAAGCTTTTGAATTAATTAAGTTTTAACAAGTCTAGTTAATGGAGGTCGTGAGAGGGTCCCAAGCATTTCTCAACCCCGAGTGTTCCCAAAATGCGTGGTGTGGGGCCCATGCATGCAAGAGGAAGACGCAGTCTTCGTCAGCATCCACCACCCGACGTACACGCCAAGGACAATTGGATATTCCTAATAATTCCCACACGACACTTCCAAATTCCGCACCCCCCACTCAAGACTCGAGGTTGCGCACTTACAGTACACGAACACCACTACGATGTTAACTGGTCAAGTCAGTCTTCAAATTCAGACAGATTTCGATCGTTATCAGTTTTAGATTCAGTCATCTAAATTTATTCATATTTACATGACATATTTTAAATGATTTATTATTAATTTAGAGATATATAAATTTATTTAAAATCTATCACATAACAAGATTTAAAATAAGAATAGATATTATTACATAAATTAGTCTCAATCAAAATAAAGCGAGACTGCAGAGTGGTATGCTCCAATCAAACTAAACAGTTTTGGCCGGAGAGATCAGATACTTGATAATAATATTACAATAAAAATATATATTTGTGATAAGTTATTTCTTATAAAAATGATAATTTTTTATTAAAATGAGTCTATTATTACTATAAATAATTTTCATAAATATTTATTTTTCTTACAGTACTGTATATGACGCGATTCATGTGTACATGGTTTGATCCATTTTGATTAAGGGCTCACGGGAGCTCATTCTCATAATAACTATGCATGACCAATATTATATTATATTATCTACCTTTATGTAATTATTTTCCCCACTAAGATCTTAATTATCGTATAATTTGGTTGGAGTACTATTTAGGACTTGAAAAAATGAAAAGAATAATTGTGACAAAATAATCCATACCAAATCCCACTCTCTAATTCATTAATTACTAAATGGTGATTAATCTAATTATTAATTAAACGCATCTCATGACTTTTTCTTAAGAGGTTAGAACTTCTTAGTAATTTACTTTAATTAATTTGCTCAATTATTGTTCTGTCGTACTTAATCACATATTTTAAGTCATTATATATAACAAATAATGTTGGGTCTTAAGTGGCCTATAGAAACCAAAAACTATATCTCGATCGAGCTAGCTAGGGTCCATATTGTTATATTAATTAATTTCTTGATCTTCCCCACCAAGCTCGTTCTACTCGATCTATCTCTTCAGGCTTTTTGTAACAAAATGATGGATCCAACGAACTGATGCTTTATGATTGGGAAAGATGGGGACCTCCAGTTATTATATATTGTGCTCAGAATAGACCCAAAAAGGAAAAGAACAGCTAACTGTTTCGCCAAAAAATATGATTATATCTAGTCAATATATATGACATTTGAGGCCTATAAAATATATAATAAAGATGCTTTCATTTCATTGAGAAAGAGGCTAAGATTTAAGAAAAATTAGAGATGTTAGATCTATATATATAAGATCAAATTATCAGCTTAAAACCTAATATAATTTGATGTATGTGGGATGTGATCTGTCCGTCCATATCTATTTTACAGTAAAAATAAAAAAATTTCAATGAAATGTACGTAAGTATCACATAATAAAGTTATTATGACAGTTTGTAACGTCGTTTTTTTATAATTCTTTCTCGTGAATCAAGCAAACGTACTAGTCTTCAGTTTCGTTGCAAAGACGTAACACAATAAATCAACACATATAGTACTCATCATGATCTTTTGGTGCACTGCTTAAAAGAAAAAGGTGCACAATTTAAAGGGGACATGCATATGCATTTATTTTATTGGCTACCCTACCATGGCCATGCTTTCAAATTGATCAGATTCAAAAATTGAAAGAAGGTGCAACTCGCAAGTGAGATTGATTAGGCAAGCACATACGTACGTACGTACCCATGCCACTTTATCTTCCCCCCATCAAGTTGCATGAGTAGTGACGTTTCTTCTAATTAATTTGCTAATTATATATACATGTTACACAAAAGATAAGCTACTCGATCGTCCTGGTCGGTATGGATAAGCTAATTATAAATAATCGGGAATCCATTTGTTCTGAAAACAGCCAACAATATGGAGGATCTTATAACAGTCCGAACAAAAAAATAATGCACATGGCCCAAATTAAGAATAAATATTTAAAAAGTAAGCATTGAAATTCAACTAATAATGTACCAGAAGATGGAACCTAGCTAGCTAGCTAGCTAGATACTTTTTAGAGGTGGGATAATAACCACCACGTACCTTTTTTTATGCTTGATTAAGAGATATATATCAAATAATTGGGGGTTACGGCCACCCTGATTGCTTTTAGGCGCCTGTTAATCATATTTGCTAAGAATGCAGCTAGCTAGCCTGTCTTTTGCTTTTGAAAACCATTGTCCTTAAAACGATATATATTATATTTTTCCAAGTTTAATTTGTGTGATGAATGATCTGATCACGATCTCAATAATATTATATATACATATAGTCATCGATCTTAATCAATAAAGTTTGTGCTGATAGAAGATGCGTGGATAAGAGGCACTCGAGTGATCGATGTTTATAAACTGAAGTACCACTGCTCACTTTATTGATTATATCGAAGGCCATATCTAGTAGAAAAACCAACCAATGAGTAGGGGCCATCTAGCTACAAGCTTGAATACCAGATGGAAGAGGCCGGTAGAGCCAATCGATATATATATAAGATGTCAAGAAAATTAATATGCATGGGATACTCACCAAATGGAAATTAATTAGCATGAAAAGATTCTATCTTTTTCCAACTTTAACTCTATAAAGGCCAGGTATCTTGAATTTACAAGGAGCAAAAGTTTCACATAGCTTTTGTAGGAAATTCTCAAAGAAGAATTTGCTGAATTTAGGAACTTTTTTTTTCTTTTTTTAGTTTGATGATGAGGTAGCTTAAGCTCTGCAAATGCATGATTAACTTCCTATGTTGAAAATACTAGTCTCAACGTTTTAATATTTGGCTTGATTTGACTCAGCTCAGTTACATGAGTACTTACTAACCCAAAGAAAAAACACTTAGCAAAGTTACTATCATGCTTAAGAAAGGGAGGAGTTGGTTTCACCTCTCAATCACTTGACCCCTTCTGGTTAGGTGAAATTGTATTAATGTGTCCCACATGACTACAAGTTTCCATGTGCATTGTCCTGAAAAAAAGAAAAAAAAAACTAGCAAACAAATTAAAGTACTCATTTTGGCTCAAATGCGTACACAAACTACTCATGACTAACCAGTAATGAGCTAGCTAGGGAGGGTCGAGCATGCAATCATGTTGCCAAAACAAATTATATATGACTTAGGTTCTTTGGTTAGGGATGGAAAAATGTGTGTTTGTTTTTTTTTTTTTTTCTTTTTCAATCCGATGGAATCATAGTACACAAGATGAGTTTATGAATTCTTTTAAATGCATAATTTGAGACGGGTTCGAACCAACTCTTGAAATCCATGCAATATAATATAGAAAGATCTGAATTAATTTGGAAGAGGCGATCGACAAAGCTCAGTGGAGAGATTTCTGTCAAGCCAAACAACCATCAAATCAAGTAAGGGCATTTTCTCATACTGGATGTGGGCTCCCTTTTCGTTATAATTTCGTCGTCGAATATCTTTTTAAGCATATTTTGTCAATCTAATGGCTTGTCGGCATGCCCGAGAGAATGTTCTTGCTTCAAATGGGAATAAGCTAGCGAGGCTCGATGATCTCTTCTTTTACTTAATGACGATGGAGGTCCAACTTTAATTTGTAGTACTCTTTTGTCCGTAAGTAAAGTCTCACCAGTTTTGAATATGGTTTGAAAAACAAAGCTTTCAATTACCTTAAAATTGAAAAGGATAATCCAGCTCTAGCCTCTAGATGTGGCAAACGATTTGAAAAACAAAGCGTTTTCAAAGAAAAATAACGCACGACCTGAATGTCTAAAAGAAGACTTGCGCGCATATCTATATTAATTATTGTGGATACAGTTCGTCGAGACTAGCTTAGCTTGCAGACAAGGTAGATGTCGTAACAATATATTTCCCATGCATCGAACGTTCATAAATTCTTCGCAGTACTGATACCATTTTTCATGTTGGCTAGCTAACATGATTTAATTCCAAACCAAGGTACTACTACTGATTAAAGTTAATTTGGTTTTCTATACTCTTCGAGTGTCCCATCACTTTTTTTTTTCATGTTCCGTGAGAATATTTGCCTTCAAATACACAGAAATTCATCAACAAACGCTACCCCTGTTTATCTGTCATGACTCATAATCGGACCCACCGACGACAAGATAGGATAAGAACCCTAAAAATCTGCATGAGGTGATAGCACAATATTAGTCTTGTAGTGGAGTTCGTTGAATCCAAATCTCAAAATTTGCAAGCCGCTGTGCTTTTAAGTTAACCACAGCCACGTTGGATTGCAGGAATTATCCTTCGTTGTCATGTGGAGTCGAGGTTTTGTTCAGGGTGCATGAGTGGTCAGTCAGATAATTTGCACCAAAACTAAGAGTTCATCACAAGGAGCACGTGAATGTGTGTGCGCGCGCGCGCGCACTGTAAAAAGTATATCTTATGGAAATATTTTTGGCAAAGTAATAAAAATAAAGTCTGTTATCTTCAATGGTATCCTGTACTTCATATATAGTCAATGATGACAACGTTGTCGCGTAGTATACCTCATGATCCTAAAATCTACTCTCCTTGGACAAAAAGCCAGAAAATATATGGAGTTTTATGTTGAAATCGCCGTTCAAATGATTGAGATTCGATGTGTTCTGTATGTTGGTTTAGAAAAGCACTGTTAATCCTACGCATGGGTACGAAGGAAAATCTCATTCCATTAAAAATGTCTGAAGGTTTAAAACTGCTTGTCGGTGTGGTGGTGCCCTACAAGGAAGTGGGTGACGGATTCTCTTAAAATTTGGGTTCTCCCATAGCAAGTTCTTCAGTTTCTTAGAACACAGAAAAATATTCAAACGACTTACAGACGTATTGACAATGATAACAACCAATGACTTTGTGAGTACCAGTGCTGCTATCGGCAGGGCGTTTCACTTCCAAATCTTCGCCCATTTTAAAACTTCACTCATCAGTACTACTCGATGTTCATCCAAGGCATCCGCCAACAAGATTTACCTTAAACCTCTCACTATCGCACAGATATTGTAGGCCAGATGGTTGATTTCTCTCCAACCAAAACAAAGAAAAAAAGAAGTGCTCAAAAGGCTATGGAATAAGGCAGAGAGCACCAAAACAAGCTAAAAGAAAAGGAAAGGAAAAAAAAAACAATACAATCAAGCATATATATTATGTCGTATTACGTTGGATGATAGAAGGGGAAGGATATGATATGTGTGGAGGATGAGTCAGTAATTCGTAGTAGTAATAATGACTGAGAAAAAGAAAGCAAAAGGGGTCAGAGCACTTGCTTCCCCTTTGCCGGACAGATGGTATACAAAATTATAGGAGAGGACAAGGGTGCACCATAACCAGATTCTTGACCCCGCCGCACCAGTCCTACCCTCATTCATTTTCTCCCACAGGCCACTCACTTCCCTACACCATGACCGACTGCCTCGTTTCAATTACAACAACGCTCTCGAGCCCTGCCAGTTGATACTTTTCTTTCGCTTTTTTCCTTTTTCAATCATTCACTCAGTTGTGGGAAATAATTCCATGTGAGAATTTGAACCCAGTTAATCAATTTTCAGTTTCCAAGCCCAACATTTTAACAAAGCTTTGTAGACCAAACAACAGAACCCATTAAAAAATGAAAAAAAAAACTGTTTTAAACATAACATCACAAACAAAGAGGAATCAATATATTTCTCTCTTCATCGCGCATCACTGACGTCAAAAAGTTGCCAGCAACGCTGGGAATAAAAATTGAAGCATTGCGTTAGGAACACCTTTGTATAAATAACCAAATTGAATCATCAAACGCTAGTAAGCATAGGGAAAAATTATCTCCATGGGCTTCATTATTTCTTGTTAGATGATCTCGAAGTTCAAACAAACGGTGTCCTTTAAAGCAATATGAATATATCAATTGATCTCCTAATAAAAAAGGGAATAGTTAGTCGGACCAATAACATGATGAAAGCAAGGCAGCCGCATTCAGTCGATTTTTCTTGTCCCATTTTAACTTTTCATAGGAATCCTGATTAAACCTGCATAGGTTTTCTGTCTATGGACCAATCTAGATTCTCAAAATGCAAATACAAGTATGCCAACCGTGCAGAAGGCAGCACAAACCATATAAAAGAGCAACAGTTGCATCTAGCTAGTCCATAGATGTAGGCAAAGATAAGTTGATTAATCATACATGACGTCCAATAGTTCCATCTAACATAGCAGTAAACCAAAGGATGCTAGACCTCCATGTAATTGAAAAGGCAACATAACCTGATTTATACATTTGCTGGAATCACCATTATTTTCCCCTGTAAATTGAGATGAAAGGCATAAAGATAGATAGATAGATAGTGAGATGCAGGGGCTGTTTTGGTTAAACTTTAAACTTACGTATTCATCATCAGAGTTATGTTGTCTCCCTTGAGAAGAATCCGCCCTGAACAAGAGACAAACCACTTCGGAATGTGCACATTTTGGAGATGAATAGAAAAGTTAAAAGAGTGACAAAGATAACTCACCTAAAGATTTTCTGCTCTTCTTCTTAACGTTGACTTCTTCAGCATCATCCAGAACCAAATTCATGTACTCATCAAAGCCCTGTAGGACACAACAACACACACATGGACGTTTATTAGGTTACAATTACCAAAAGTTGCCAGAAATCTTACTATTTCTCTCTCTTAATGAATTTGCATCTATTAGATGTAAGTCATACTAAGTTGACAATTATCACTTCTGCAGAAAATTAAGGCCAGCAACCAAACTAAAATAAATCCACGAGATTAACCGATCGGGAGTTGCAAACAAACAAAAAAAGATTCAAAACATGATATTGCTTTCGTCTCTGTTCCACTGGTTGCCTATGTGCATGCTTTACACCAGAAGCATGTAAGGTGTGGGACAATTCACATAAATAAAAACTCATTTTGATCTCTCCGAATGGAATGGCTTAGAAGAGTTGGTATTTGGAGTGTATTAAGCAAATAAGATACATGGTTGACATGGCGCTTTCCTTTTTAAACAAGTAAACAGAGAATTTATTGAAAACACAAAAGGCATAGTACAATTACACAGGAAGTATACAAGAACAACAGACCAGAAACAGAAAAAGAGACACGGAAAAAAAAAGAAAACTCAATGCATTAAAACCTATAGAAGCTGCCCAAATGAATAAAGTATGGAATCTATGGTTAACATAACAGTGATACACAATCCCAAACAATGGGACTGATAGACCAAGAAGCTCGATCAAAGCCGTGTGTAACCTAGGGCTAGGAATGTCACATACATACGTAACTAAAGCCAGGCAAGAGACTCGCATAATTAAATGTAAACATTGTCTATCCCAAAAAAAGACTTGAGAATAAACCATGTCTAAAATCACAATCATATTTTTTTTTAATAGGTAAATGGTAGTATTAATAAGAATAGGCATAGCCCAAGTACACAAGATGGTATACAAGAGATCTATAATCACAATCATATCTAAGTACCAAGGTGAAAATATTAAGGTATTGTAACCATTAATTGTGAAGGGATGGCTGCATGGAGATCTTAACATATACACTGATTAGTAACCATTCATAGAGATTATGTTGCTACACATTCCACATCAGACATCTGTGGTAACAAATCCTGTTTATGTTATGAAAATAACAGAATAGTGATGAATAAGATAACTCTAAAGACACGAGGCACCAGTAAGCTCAGAAATGTCACCAAGGGATCATGACTCCCATATACATCATACTTGAGCTGTTACATAAAAGGCCTTAGCCCCTTGCATTCGTGCCCAACTCCACAAAGTCCTAATCCCCAAAAACCCCTTATCACAATTGTTTAGGGCCTGTTCATCAATGTATGAAATACATGCAAGGGCACACACAAACACACAGAAAGAGAGGGAGAGAGAGAGGGTGGGGTTGGAAGATGTAAGAAATGACCACCAGACTAATATGAGATAAGGCTATAGCAAATAGCTCTAGAACATAATCCAATCATAGACCGCAGTGAACATCTCTCAATGATTAAAATGAATGAACTATCAGTACGTGTTTGAGTTGCTCGACAAAACTTCTTTGGGGAAAACCTAAATTACAAAAATCTTTAGCTAAAACAATATATTTTCTGATAGGTAATCGAAGTTAAATAAAATAATATTATATGATAAATACAACAAAAAAACAATACCAAATTACCAATAACAGGTGAGTTGTGAGGTGTAAAATATAAACTGTAAGCTGCCAAATCAACTGATAGAAAACTACTTCTCATTTGTGCGCTAAGTAGAGCTATAGATAAATAAATGAAAAATCCAGAAGTATGGAACAGAAAAGAGAGACCAAGATATCTCCACCTAATAGAGATAAAGTGGGTCAAGAGAGAACCGGGGGAAAAAAGACAAACATATAAGCTTGAATATAACACTTACAATGATCCGGCCCTCAATCCTCAGGTCTCGCTGCTCAAAAAGCCAAATTTGAATGCGCGCTTTCTGAACCAATTCCAATCCCCCCCCCCCCCCCAAAAAAAAAGAAAAAAAGAAAAAAAAGAGCTAAAATTAGCCAACACTCGAACCATCCATTATGAAAAACCCATAAGACAAAAATCACTCGAAAAAAGAACAAAAATTAGGGCTTACACTCTGAAGGAACCTGAAAATCAGGTTCTGGCGCCGCAAGAACCCCGGAAACCAACAGGAAAATCAATTAAAAAAAGATAACAGTCATTGAAAATAGAAAGCGTGAGCAAGCCCTATAAAAGTGAGCGGATAAATGAGCGTACGATAGGCTGGGTCATGATCCTCTGAACTTTTGTGCTTGCCATGGCTGCGGGATTCGGCGGTTCTTCCGGTTACACGGAGTTCGATTCGAAGAAGTGCAAAACCCTAATGCGGAAAGCGTTTTCTATCCGACGAGACGAGGTTTAAGAGATATTGCCTTGAGTAATACTACAGAGCAGCCACGGTATATTACACACAACACACACTCTACGTGTCATTTTTTTTTTTAAAACAAAACGTGCATTTTGTTACAGTCAGTTTGAATTTTACTTTTCTCCATTTGAAATTTTTCTCGGGAAATCCCTTCTCCCTCGCCAGAACCTGTGTCGGCTTCCTCTTCCCAGTGCCACCCGACAACAACGTCTCTTTGTTCATTGCCACCTCGCGAAGCTCCTCCGTCTGCCCAGTATCGCCGGTCCCCGTGAGTTGATTGAACAGAACAAACCCAAGTGAAATCCTACGAAGATACCTCGCCAAGCAACCAGCATCGCCCTCCCTCTACCTAGCGCCACCCCGCAATTGATAAAGTTGAAAATACAATGCTTTCTACTTTGTAAACCTCTACTTTCTACTTTTGATGATGGCTATTGCAGCTTAAGGCATGGAGAAAAAATAATGCTTTATATTTTGACGACCTCTGCTTTCGTAAAGTTTTAACCTCGTATTTTTTCTTCTACGCCATACATTGAGAGTAGGGGGAGATCGGTCCGGTCCGGTTCCGGGGAGTTTGATGGACCGGACTGGACCTATTCGGTCCAGGGGGTCCCTACCCTGGACCGGACCGAATCTCAATAGAACTGGGCAGTCTGGTACGATCGGTCCAATCGGTCCGATCGGACTCCAAATGGGCCAATGGCCCAATTTTTTTTTTACATCAATTTCGGCCCAACAGTTAAAATCCACTAACAATTTATCTAATTTGAAGCCCAAAATACCAAAAAAATACTTAGAAAGAAAAATAAAAAAAACCATTAAAAAAAATTATCTATATACAATAAATTTGAATAAAATATTTTACTACCAAAAAAATAAAAAATTTCTATATACGTGACTACTTCCAAACAATTTAAAGATCAACCAATTATAGTATATACTATTTAATATTTATCATATATCTAAAAAAGGAAAGAAAGGTCTTCTAAAAAAAAAAAGAGAAAAATACAGTAAAAATTGATTTTCATGTATCTTACTTTACATACATCATACATGGTACATCAAATGATTAAAATCTGCATTCTAAAAGGTTAAAAAAATAAAAATCCATTCCCAAGCAATCTGCAAGCATATTTAAAAAATTCAGACCTGCAAGCATATTTAAAAACTAAAAATTAAAAAGTCTTAAAAAAAAGAACTATCAAAGATTAGAAGTTATATTTAATAATTTACATCAAAAGCACTGATGCACAGTGCACTATAACAGACTAACACTAGCATAAATTACGTAAAAAATAAAAAAAGACCAACAGTAGCATCTAAAAGTTAACATAATTACATCAATACAAAATACAAATTATACAATTAGGTAATTGTTGAATCAGTCCCTGACTATTAGCAAATTCCTCACATTCAATTTCTCTATCAAGGTTGAGATCACGATTCACAGATCTGCAGATAAAAAAGTAAAAAACCAAGGCGATTTTAATAGAGAAGCAGATTTTACCTACAAATCACATCTAGAAAGAAATAAAATTGGGAAAAAAAATACAGATTTTAAACAAAATTTTGGTCTTACATCAACATTGTGTTAAGACCCGGTAGCCATTGAATTTGATCCTTCTGCAGAATAAGCCAATTCCCCAACAAGTTCTCCTTCAATCCATAAAAATTTAATACAAAACAAATTAAATAAAGTTAAAATAATATAGAAGATAAAACAAAATATACCACAAAATAAATCAAAGTTAATTGATTACATACCCATATCTATCTGCTTCTCAAATTCCTCCACTTCATCCATTAAAGTCCTAAGGCTTATTGGAGTAGAGGAAGAACGGAGCCAATTTTGTGCACATATGAGAGCCTCAACCATCATCGGATTTAAACTACTTCGGAAAGGGTCTGTTGTGCCTAAAGCAGTCCAGAAATCACACCCACAATCGATAGAGACAATATTTAAGTGGTTCGGCAACTTGCCTACGTCCACTGAAGCGGAAATTCAATTTTTTCAATATGTTTGTACAAAATTACAAACACTCATAAACAATCTCTTTATCTCTCACTAGCACTCCGTTCTGGGTTTCCCCAGAACCCAAAATTCGCCCTCAAGCCCTCTGCCCGATCTCTCACCTCAGTGAGGATAATTTTTCTTTAGCAAAAGACCTCCTTTTATAGGAGAAATCATGGGGAACAAATGGCCACGTTTCTTGGCCAATATGCAGCCATTTGAGGGTGGGTGGCCTAACTAATGGTTGGTGGAGAGTGGGTGGCCTAATAGGCCAAAGCAGCAAACGGTGGAGAGTCGAGAGTCATACTTGGGTGGTTTCAACAATTACCCCCTCCACCCAAGTGTGCCATACTAGGATGCTACAAACGGTTGCATCCTTCAAATGATTGCACTCCTTCATTGGAATGCTTCTCAACCATGAGAGATCCGCTATCAAATGCATCTGCAGGTACGTTTTCAAATGGATGTCCTGATGCCTCTCCAATGCATCTTCAAATGCATTAGCATCGTCTACACCCACGGAACTTGCAAGGGATTTTTCTTTAGAGGAGATTTACAAGTGCTTTACTGCACAATCTCAACTCTCTAGGATTCTTCTTTTCGCTCGAGTCCATGAGTCCGCACTCATGTACACCTTGAGCAAATTGAGCTTTGCTCGAGCCACAGCCGAGCGAACAATCTACCTGGTTGCCTTTACAGCTTTCAAAACCAGGCTCCATAATCCTACAATCACACCAATCTCCAACTTGGAGACTGGTTCTCAACATGCCGAGCTCTATCTCCAGCATGATCCCTTATCATCTATGCAATTTTACAGCTCATGTCTTCAAGTTAGAAGACTAACTAAAGTGATGCATAACTTTAGTTCATCACGTACAATGCCCTTAATCAACACATCTCCTACTGCACTGGGAATCAATGGTCTCGCACGGACCTTGACACATATCAGAGAACCTGTTGCTGAGGTTTCCTTCTCTGATCTGACTGACTCATCATCCTGCTGCTATCTTCAGTCGATATGCCCATCTTGTGTGCAGTCTCTGACTTGCATAATCTCCCTTCTTACAAGATTTTTCTTCATACCGTAGTTCACTACCTTCATTCAGCAGGATACAATTTAAGGTAGTAACCACTGTGGAAGTCTGATCGTCTTGGTAGCCATGTGATCATCAACTTTAGGTGTAGATATCCCTGGAACATCTGACGTTTTGTTCCTATCTCTCACACCTTTGCTTCATGTCGTGGTCTAGGGAGATTTCTTCAAATTTAGATAAGGAAAAGTAAAACTGACTTGCTTTTACTTCCTTATCTAATTCACACGACCATTACCACAAGCCAAGACCAATAAATCATTTGTGACCTTCCACACCTTTTTGAGAAAACACACCTGAATGACTGTTGTCTTCAAGTTGTCTTCAACAGCATCGTGCACTGCAAGTAATACAATGTCTTGTATTTCTTCAAGCACCATATTCACAACATCATTCTCAGTTTTCTCCTGATTTTAGTCGTCTTTTGTGGCCTATCTTGCCACAAACTCGAGATCTTGCCAGAATTTCTTCTGCACACCTCCTCATCTAGGATAAGATCTCTTCAACTTCGTCTTCTTTGCAGAATTACTCATAGCCATTCTCATGACCTCCCAACTTTTTGACCGCAACGTCAAATACTATTAGGCAACAATAGTACCTTTTGCCTTTTCTGAAGTTGAACAATTTCTTCATCAGCACTTTGTTATTTGCAACCGGCTTTTCAAAGAAAGCCACAATGAGATCCGGTGCAGTTCTCCTCTTAATAACAATATGCTCCATGAATTGTATGACTGCCAAAACCTGCTGATATAACAAGTTAATCAGCATCGTCCAATGATCTGAAATTTGAACCATCAAATTTCACGATCCCAACTGGCTTAAATCAAGCCCAAGCGAACTGAGTCCGGCAACATTGGACTCCAACTGGCTACGATCAAGCCCACAACAAATGAGTCCGTCATGACTCCAACTGGCTGCGATCAAGCTCACAGCAAATGAGTCCGTCACGACTCCAACTGGCTGCGATCAATTCCAAAACCGATCTGAAGTATGAATGGTCCAGATCATTAGTACCGATGGCGAATCTCAACATTCCCACCGTACAGATGAGTTCGGAATGATACAAATAGTTTGTCAGCACTATTTGATCATCGCAATTGAACTCCAACTGGCATAGATCTAGCCCAACATGATCTGCAACACATCGACAGTTCAGATCAACAGTACCGATGGCGAATCTCAATATTCCCACTGTACAGATGAGTCCGGAATAATCCAAATAGTTTGACATCACCATTTGATCATCACAATTAGACTCCAACTGGTGTAGATCTAGCCCAAAATGATCTGCAACTCCTGGACAGTTCAGATTGACAGTACCGATGGCGAATCTCAACATTCCCACCGTACAGATGAGTCCCAAATGATCCAAATAGTTTGACACTACCATTTGATCATTGCAATTAGACTCCAACTGGCGTAGATCTAGCCCAACATGATCTACAACTCATCGACAGTTCAGATCGATAGTACCGGTGGCGAATCTCGAAATTCCCATCGTACGGATGAGTCCCGAATGATCCAAATAGTTTGTCAGCACTATTTGATCATCGCAAGTGAACTCCAACTGGCGTAGATCTAGCCCAAAATGATCTGCAACTCCTAGACAGTTCAGATCGACAGTACCGATGGCGAATCTCAACATTCCCACCGTACAGATGAGTCCCAAATGATCCAAATAGTTTGACAACACCATTTGATCATTGCAATTAGACTCCAACTGGCATAGATCTAGCCTAACAAAGATCTAAAAAATGGACGGTCCAGATCATCTGGCGCGTGTAGTACACGCGCTGCAGGAGGGCGTCTGGCGCGCGTGAGGAGCGTGATATTCACGCACCGAGCCCCTCTAGGGCGCGTGGGGGCGCGTGGACGCGTGCCCTGCACGCTTCTTCAACCTCTGACCGCGCGTGGGGACGTGTCTCCCACGCGTCTTCTTCCTCCAGCCGCGCGTGGCGCGTGTACCCCACTCGTCTTCTTCCTCTGTTGCGACTGAGGCGCGTGCATCGCACTCTCCAACTTCCAGGGGCGCGTACGGGCTCATCCGGCATCCGTTTTCGACGCCGTTTGCGGCAACGGATCTGTCTTGATGAGAGGAACATTGTGGTATGATCAAAAGTTGATTTTGATCAACTGTAATTTTTTGGGTTGCACAAACCGAAGCTCTGATACCAATTGTTGTGCCTAAAGCGGTCCAAAAATCACACCCACAATCGATTGAGACAATATTTAAGTGGTTCGGCAACTTGCCTACGTCCACTGAAGCGAAAATTCAATTTTTTCAATATGTTTGTACAAAATTACAAACACTCATAAACAATCTCTCTATCTCTCACTGGCACTCCGTTCTGGGTTTCCCTAGAACCCAAAATTCGCCCTCAAGCCCTCTGTCCGATCTCTCACCTCAGTGAGGATAATTTTTCTTTAGCAAAATACCTCATTTTATAGGAGAAATCATGGGGAACAAATGGCCACTTTTCTTGGCCAATATGCAGCCATTTGAGGGTGGGTGGCCTAACTAATGGTTGGTGGAGAGTGGGTGGCCTAATAGGCCAAAGCAGCAAACGGTGGAGAGTCGAGAGTCATACTTGGGTGGTTTCAACAGGGTCAAGTACATGACCCGCAATGCTGAATGTAGATTCAGAGGCCACAGTAGAAATCGGTATTGCAAGTACATCGCGTGCAACCTTTGAAAGTACGCGATATCTAACTGAATTCACCTTCCACCAATTTAGTAGGTCAAAATTATCACCTTCATCCTCACATTTTTCAGCTAGATATCTATCAACCTCTGACCTACTTTCCAAAGAGTCTTCTGACTGTAACTCTTGCTTAAATTGGGCCATCAATGCAGCCTGTCTATTCGTAGACTGAGGTGTGGAAGGACTTGCATCTTCACGTGGGGAACTTGTGCGTTGAGGAGAACTCCCTTCTTCATTTTGGATGTATGCCTCATACATTCGGATAAATGTATTTTTCACCTTCCAACTCAAATAAATGATTTTTGATTGATCATATGCATACATTTTTCTCAACCCAAAGTCAAGATATCGCATCTTGTAACGAGGATCAAGAACAATCACAACGTACAATAACAATCACAACGTACAATAACATATTCTGATTATCCATATTCTCCCAATACTTTTCAAACTTTCTCTTCATATTTGAGGCCATTAATCCCACCACGGGACTTCCTTCTTCACACTCTATGTTAATGGCATTTTTAATATTCACCAACTCCGAAAAAAAGGTATTGCAAGTTACATACTCACCCCCCGAAAAGCGTAAAGTTGCATCATGAAATAATGCAAGAGACTTCTCAAACAACCGTACCTTATCCCAATCGGATGCATTGGGAGGCCCTAACTTCTTTGACTTTCTCCTAGTTACCACATCACCTTCATCATCGTCATCATCATCATCTCCAATACTACTTAAAAAGCACATATCTTCTTCCTCCAACCTATCAAAAGCTTTTCTAAATTTCCCAGCCCTCTCCAACATAAGATAAGTGGAGTTCCACCTAGTCGGTACATCTAGGCAAACATGACTTTTGCATTTAATCTCTTCCAATACCACACACTTCTTAAATGTACCCCACCTTTGAGGAGAGGATTTAACATACTTCACAACACCCCTCACCTTCGCAATAGACTCCTCATACTCTTTCAATCCCTCACGTACAATTAAATTCAGAATGTGTGCACAACATCGAACATGCAAGAATTCATGTTCCAAGACCGTATCCCTCCTATACTTGGTTTTTTTTTTTCAAATAAGAAATGACCCCATTATTAGAATTTGCATTATCAAGAGTAATAGCAAGTATTTTCGGTCGCCCCCAATCATGCAAACACAACTCTATGCCTTTACCAAGTGTATCACCCTTGTGATTTTCAACCAAAGAAAAGGAAAGAATTCTCTTATGTAGCTTCCAGTCATCATCAATAAAATGTGTTGTGAGACACATATAATTAAGGTTTTGCACGAATATCCATGTATCCGTGGTGAGGGAAATTCGTTGCCCTCGAAGAGCACTTTTTAATTTATTTTTTTCACTGATAAACAAATTAAAACAATTCTTCGCAATCGTCCAACGGGATGGAATCCCTACCCACTTAGGGTAAACCACAAGCATAAACTTTCTAAAACCCTCCCCTTCAACAAACCTAAATGGCAACTCATCAACAATAATCATCTCTGTCAAGGCTTTTCGGCAAGCCTCAACACTAAATGAAATGGGCACAAGTCCCCCACCACCACTACCTCCCTCCATTTTCCAACCTAGAGTCGTCTGGGACTTATCCGTATTCTTAAACGGACCTTTCTTACATTGCTTCTCAATGTGATGCTTCATAGACTTTGTACCATTGATTTTTGTATCACACGCATACGAAGCACCACAGTAATTACATGCAGCCCTAGGTTTAGTGGGATCCCCTTTTGGTATTCTTGTAAAGTGATCCCAAACCATTGACCTAACTCTACCACTTTGTGACCCACCAATGTTAGATTTATCACTTACATTGGATGGGGGTGGGGGCAGAGGCATACCAGGGCTTTGTATTGACTCTTGCACATCATTGGTTGAAGTTGACGAATCCATCTAGAAAAATAAACAACCAACATTGAATTAACCATTTGATTCATCAAAATGATATTATAAATTTATTTTTATAATAATAAATTTAAAAAAAAAATCATTTTTTTAGTTCACTCGAGTGGAATGTCGAGCGAGAGTCGAGCGTTCAACTCTGCCTGAGTTCGCTCGAGCAGAGTGTCGAGCGAGAGTAGAGCGCTCAACTCTGCCTGAGTTCGCTCGAGCGGAAAGTCAAGCGAGAGTCGAGCGCTCAACTCTGCCTGATTTCGCTCGAGCGGAAAGTCGAGCGAGAGTCGAGCGCTCAACTCTGCCTGAGTTCGCTCGAGCGGCAAGTACGCGAGGCTCGAGCGGACCCATCTGTTTTCCAGAAATTCCAAATTGCCAATGCTCTAAAATCCACAACTATACAGCACACAAACAAGCCTAATATCCACAACTATCAAGCAAAAACCCAAAAATCAAAACTAATAGGTAAGAATCTATAAAAATAATAGAGAGAGAGAGAGAGAGAGAGAGAGAGGCACCTCGTTCGGTAAAGAATGGAATGCAATGGTTGGACTTGGGAATTTGAGATGCGACGGAGGGGCAACGGCACAGCGTGGGCAATGGGTTACGGCTTGGAGGGGATGCGCACGGCACAGGGCTAGGGTTTGTAGAATTTGTGAGATGAGATTGGGCCACACACTTGAGAGAGAAAGTGAAGAGTGAAGAGACTGAAGAGTGAAGACTGAAGGGGGAGTGGAGGGAATCGGGGGGGAGGGGGGGGGGAAGGGAAATTATGTGCTGAAACGGCGCCGTTTCAGCACATAATTTCAGAAAAAAAAAATTAGGGTTGCGTGAAACGGCGCCGTTTCACGCAACCCATATAACTTCTTCTTAAATATAATATTAAACAATAAAAAAAAATTAATAAGTTGGTAAAAAATTAAAAATATATTTAAGTTAGTAAAAATAAAATTAGGTAAACTATTTAATGTGTATTATTTAATTAAATCACTAAAAAAGTAATAATTAATTGTTAATTTAGTTAATTATTACTAACTTAGAGAGTTTTTAATGTTTTTGAAATTTACTAACTTAGAGAGTTAGACTTTGAGTATATCAATTGACAATTTTTTATTTTTTTATTTTTATATCCAAGGGAATATATTTAATACTTATGTAATTAATAATTATATTAATTTAATATATATAACTAATAATATTAATATCAATAATATGTAATAACACTAGTTAGTAGTTACACTAGTACAGTAGTACTAATAGATAATAACTTAAAGATATTAATTTAATATATATAACTAATAGTATACTATAATTAGTAATTACTATTATATATATATTAGTTGTGACACCCCCAATTTCCGCTTGGGATTGAACGGACATTTGAAACGTCGAGACATGCAACACAAGGTTACCTGCCCCCGTTCATGACATATAAGATGCAATGTTCCTAACATGCATCTACCATTATGCAATATTCGCAGCGGATAATTTTTTTCTTTAGCAATACTATGCACCAAACTAAAAATTATCCCAAATACTTGAAACATATTTTATACATAAAGGCATACTAAAAAGCCGTGATCACCACACTAGTCCAAAATGGTTGTGATCAAAAGAATACTTGAAATACAACTCCAAAAGTACAAGTATTAACCTAAGATAAATACAATACCATCATCAACATCGCACCGTGGCCTAGTTGACCGTATTCAGTTGGTCAGATTCCAATTCTCCTTTGGGTCCTGTAACAAGATCTACCATTCGGGGGGAATGGTAGTTGGGACTACCACAGTGAGATTTGATTACAAATCTCAGTAAGTTAACATAAAACTCACACACAGGTTAAAGATGCATGCATGGCAGTAAAAGCATAAATGCATAAGTATAGTCGTAATAAGCATACATAACTTGACATATAGCATGAACGTAAACATGCATAACATAAATAAGAACTTGAAAATAACATAAACTTGAACATAACATGACATGAACATAACATATACGTGAGCATAACATAACATGGACTTGATCTAAAACTTGACTTATCATGTATTTGATCTGAAACTGGACTTAACATAAACTTGGAATATTATTCAATTGTCTTGATTAATAACGTGCATTAATACGTACTCCACAGTTGTTGTGGCCCCACGTATTCAATAACATAAAACATAATACGTACTCCACAGTTGTTGTGGCCCCACGTATTCTACTGTCACAATTGCTGTGTCTCAGTAGTGTATGCTCCACAGTTGTTGTGGCCCCATACTTCATGTAACATAAAATATAATACGTACTCCACAGTTGTTGTGGCCCCACGCATTATAAGTAACATAAATATAATACGTACTCCACAGTTGTTGTGGCCCCACGCATTATAAGTAACATAAAATATAATACGTACTCCACAGTTGTTGTGGCCCCACGCATTATAAGTAACATAAATATAATACGTACTCCACAGTTGTTGTGGCCCCACGCATTATAAGTAACATAAAATATAATACGTACTCCACAGTTGTTGTGGCCCCACGCATTATAATAACATAAAATATAATACGTACTCCACAGTTGTTGTGGCCCCACGCATTATAAGTAACATAAAATATAATACGTACTCCACAGTTGTTGTGGCCCCACGTATTATCATAACATAACATGTCTTATCTTTCTTAATGCATGAGATATTATTTAATATCATATACTTTTCTAACATGGCGTATACTTGTAAATGGCACAATATGATTTAATCATAAACATTTCATGGCATACATGTATCATATGGCATACTTAACATGGCATACTTATAACATACAGCATTGTATGACAGAAAAGATTGTGTAACAGATAAATATTCATGAGAGATTAAATCATACGTAACAGATAAACATGTAATGACATAGCATGACATGGCATATACGATAACATACATACATAAATTTAGTTCCCTTACCCATCACACATACACAATAAACTGATAGTAAGTTAGAGGCTAACTTACCTCGATCGTCGCGTTCTATGAGAATAGAGCGCGAAACACGAGGAACTGCACAACAGCTGGAAGAGGAACACTCAAGTCCTTAAGATTTTCACTTCTGAACTCAATTGTCATATTATGAGCACTTGCAACACCACGGCAACTTGAGGTTTCACTATACCCAGAAGAGATAATTTGACTTCAGAAAGCCTTTGCACTAAAACAAGTTCATTAAAATTATCAATAATAACCAAACAAACAATTCCTTTCTCAATCCATATACTCTTAGCCATAGTCAACCACAAGATGACACCAGTCACCCCGGACTATAATCCATAACACCACTGCTTCGGGACACTGTCATACAGTTTCCCAACACTACACCATACGCTCTACACTTCTCTGTTACGCCATCCAACCCTTCGTGACACGTCATCCGGTGTTTCACGACTTAATACAGAGTACACTCACGTGAACTCTCTTCCATCCACACTGCAAAACCCATCACTGCGATACACGTCTCACGGTGCATCGCTACGCGACACGGAGTACGCGCTACGCGTACTTCCTTCGCTACAACACTCATCAACACGATGCACATCACACGATGCATCGCCATACAACACGGAGTACACTACATGCGTACTCCCTTCCTTCTACGACACACATCACTACAGCGCACGTCGCGCGGCGCGTCGCTGCATTACACAGAATACGCTACACGCGTATTCTCTTCACACAACCCGCGTATCACATCTACGGCATCCATCTCACGCCTATACTTCACAGCACAGTCCAAAAATACACAATCAAACTCAACACTTCACAACCACACTTCGCTTCACAACTACGCAACGAACTCCACAAATACAACTACACAATCCACAAACCAACCAACTAACTATTTTAAACGTAAAATAACTAGAGATAGAAGGTTATACCATCGACGGGATAACCCGTGCGTCGCTCCTGCTCGTCACGAACATGCGTCGGAGGAGCGTACGTGGCGGTACGGTGTCTGTCCACCACATAAAGTGGTAGTTTGGGCTTGAGAAAGGCTAGGCGTGGTCTTGGAAGACTCACGGTCGCCTCGTGGTGGTCAAAGGTGACGGAGCACGGCGGCATCACGCCGTGAACAGTAACTCCGAACGGTGAGCGGAGGAGACGCGAGGTAGCGAAAAGCCATAGAACTTCATGGAAAGCTAGGGAAAGGTAGAGGAACATGTGGTGGAGCTGTGGTGGCGAGGTGGTGGTCGGACGGTGGCTAACGGCGGCAGATCGGCCGTTTGAAACCATTTTTGGCCTTGGAGAGTGCGGGAGAGTGTGAGCTCTACGAAGCTCCGTTGGCCATGAAATTTCTTGGAGAGGTTCATGAGGATGAGAGGAACAAGATGGTGGTGGTGAAACACCACGGGTGGCCGTGTACGGCGGCGCACGGTGGTGCAACCGAACGGGTGTTTTGAGAAACCCATATGAAAAAAATGAGAGTTTGGGAAAAAGAAAGACATGGGGAGGAAGCCCTTGATGAGGTGAGTCCATTGGTGGTGCTTGGTGGCTGATTTGGCCACGTATGGTGGTCCAAAAATGTGAAAAACCCTTAGAGACCCATTTGTTGGAGGCGAGAGTGGTGGCTAACGGTGGCTCGGATGGAGGTGAAACTTGGTTGGGATGTTCACCGGTGAGAGGGGAAGAAATCTGGGTGGGTGGTGTAGTCCACGCCGCCGGCGAGCGGCGGTTCTGGGCGGAGAAAGAAATCGGCAACAGGGGAGAAAACAGGGCAGGGGCAGCAACTTCCGGGGGCTCTCGGCGACTAACGGCTGGTCCGATGGCTCTGAAAATTGGTGTGTATGAACTATGGTGAAAGGGGAAGAGAATGGCGGGGGTGGTGTACGACACCTCCACCGGACGGCGGAGAAACGGGCGGTCAAAGGGGCGGCGACGGTAATGAGACAAGAAGGAAGAGCACGGGAAGAGAGAGAGAATTGGTGGCCGGCGTTGCACACCTCCGGTGCAGATGTGTTCGCCGGTGAGGGAGGGACATGCCGGAGGTGGAGGTGAGGCACGGCGGCCGGAGGTGGCGCCGGTAGGAAGCTAGAACCGATCAGCTATGGTGGAAGGGTGTAAGTCGACCATGGAGAGAAGGAGAGGAAAGAGAAGGAAAAAAAAGAAAAAAGGAAAAATGAAGGAAAAAGGGTAGGAGCCTAGGTAATAAACTTCAATCCTACGTTTTGGGATCCTCAAATAATTCAACGGTGAATTAAAACACTGATTAAAAACGCGTAAATGTTTTATTTTAAATAAAACACTTTAAATAAAACACCACGATGAATTAAGGTAGAATATTATTTTATAAACTAAAATTTATAAAATAATATTTCCTCATCATTATATAAAATGATAAAGTACCGTTAATTAATCGAAAATGATAAAACCAATTAATTTAAATAAGAGTTTTCAACGTAAAATTAAACATCTTAATATCTTAAAACAACTAAAATATTTAATCTAAGTAATTATCCACAATTATAATATTTTCAGAGCTCATTAAATTATTATAATTGTGCTACTTTAAAAACAAGCTTATCTAATACTTTGAAATTCGATGGATAAGATCCGGGAAAACGCCATCGAGGTACAACGCTTAGGATAAAACTGTTCATGATTTTACAGCTGTCGGTGAAGAACAAATTACGTGATTTACGGAAAAGATAATCTATACGCGTGATTCCAGATGAGGGTAAAGACGAGAGAGATGTGATTGCTGTCGGGAAAGAATCCAAAACTGATTATTTTAGCGGGCTGTTACATTAGTAATTTACTATATACTAAATTACTAATAGACTATATATAACTAATAGTATACTATTATATATAATAGTAATTTACTATTATACTAATACTATTAGTCTATTAGTATATAGTAAATTAGTAATATTTATTAACTTATTTACTATAGTCTAATAACTAGATAGTCTAGATGTAATCTCTAGTAACTAATAATATTAATATGTAATAACACTAGTTACACTAGTACTAATAGATAATAACTTAAAGATATTAATTTAATATATATAACTAATAGTATACTATAATTAGTAATTACTATTATATATATATTAGTAATTTACTATATACTAAATTACTAATAGACTATATATAACTAATAGTATACTATTATATATAATAGTAATTTACTATTATACTAATACTATTAGTCTATTAGTATATAGTAAATTAGTAATATTTATTAACTTATTTACTATAGTCTAATAACTAGATAGTCTAGATGTAATCTCTAGTAACTAATAATATTAATATGTAATAACACTAGTTACACTAGTACTAATAGATAATAACTTAAAGATATTAATTTAATATATATAACTAATAGTATACTATAATTAGTAATTACTATTATATATATATTAGTAATTTACTATATACTAAATTACTAATAGACTATATATAACTAATAGTATACTATTATATATATTAGTAATTTACTATTATACTAAATACTAATACTATTAGTCTATTAGTATATAGTAAATTAGTAATATTTATTAACTTATTTACTATAGTCTAATAACTAGATAGTCTAGATGTAATCTCTAGTAACTAATAATATTTATTAACTTCTTTATTATAAGTTTATAACTAATAACTAGATGTAAATATCATGTAATACTAATAACTAGTAGTGATTTATTAATTTAGACGGTTAGTGATTTAGTCTTAGCCTTAGTAAGTTAGTATAAATATTATTATATTAGTATTACTGTATTAGTATAAATTTATATATATTAATAATTAGTATGATAAATATTAGCCTATTAGGTGAGATAAAAATTATAAATAATTATATACAATTATAAATAATTATATACAATTATAATTATTATATAAATAATAAAATATATTAATATTCATTCGGTCCGGTTCGGTCCGGTCCGGGGCAAAAATCCCCTGGACCGGGACCGAACCGAAACCCATCGGTCTGGAGAAAATGGAACCGAAACCGACCGGGCATTCTCCCGGTCCGGTTCGGTCCGGACCGAAACTGCCGGTCCGGTCGGTTTTGCCGGTCCGGACCGGCCGATACTCTCCCCTAATTGAGAGAGACTTTAGTTTTCAATACTCTTTATAGCATTAATAAACACGTATAAGTTATCTCATTGCCTGTTGCCTTCCTTTGTGTGCAGTGGAAAACTTTAGTTTATTACCACAACTTGTTTAGCTTGGTTCCATGTCTTATGTTGCTTCTTTACGTGTATGTCGTTTTTGCACTTTGGCATTGGAACCCTAGGATTAATGCTATGAGAATGACTTTTCTTTGAAGGGAGCCTGCCCCATGGGGGGTTTTGTTCTCAGAGGGGGAGAAATTTTATATTCACTTGAAACCATATCAGTGGCAACATATTGGTGAACTTACTTTAAAAGCTCTGCATTTAACTTTACATAATTTGAACGTTTTTATGGTACCTTTGCCATTGAATTACTTTTTAATTTTGTTGTTCTAATGATTGATAACACAATCGCATAAACAGAATAAAACTCTTGCTTATGTTTTTGGATCACATCAAAAAAGGAAACAGCAAGCTGTTGGTATTGCCTTGTTTTAAATTATAAACAAAATATACAATAAATTGTGATAATAAATTCTTATCCTGTCTTCAATTTGAAAGATATTTTATAGGATAGCTTTTTTGTCATTTTAATTGTCGTTCTTAAATTCAATGTTGGCAAAAAGTAATGTCCTAAAAAATATGGTGATCAGGTTCAAATGAAAAGGTAGGAAATTAAAAGTGGTAATGCTGCAAAATCATGAACAAAAAGTTTTAAAATAATACTCCATCCTTCATATATAATGTGTATTTCATTTTATTGAAAGAAATAACTATAATCTATTATGAATACAAAAATTAGGAGAAGAACTTGTGAGGGTCGATATCAAATAATCCCAACAAATTCATGAAGAGTTTACGAAAAAGTATGAGCCCAATCAATAATCCCCATAGGGCCTCTCCACTTTGGCTTATCATTTTATACTCTGACTTGCAGTGATACTTTCATGCAGATAAGTTTTCCAGACCTTAGTAATTATGATCCTAACCTTGCTTGGCCATTGATCTTGGTCAATTTTCTTGAATGGCTAGAAGCAAGGCAGAGCTAATTGATCTATTTCTGTCCAGATTAACTCTCTGTTGTAAACCACAACTATTTTTTGAACTATGTAAACTTGAAATCACCTTCCATAATAAACCCACCTTCCATAATGGTTTATTCATTAATATTTCAAAGTGTGTCATTTGAGCTCCAATATTTTGACAAAGAATGCTTGTTACCTTTTGCTTAAAATCTGTTCATTTTTTGTTTTGTTTTGGAGTTAAATTTGTTCATAATAGCATCGAATGCATTTGTGTTTCTTTAAAATTAGATCTTTTGAAAACTCACATCATCATATGGTTGTGTTATTTTATCTATGTACTTTTGCTTGGTATGAGGAAAATGGGAGGTCTAATTATCTAGTATTCTGCAAGTGACCAGCAGAGAGAGAGAATGAAGGATTTCTACAAATGATTGTATTTATTGAGACATTTATGACAAGGTTCTTTCTTGGGAAAGAATATTGGAAATAGTGGCTTCTTGTCACAATGGCGTGATGCTGAGATTTGTCTTTCTAAATCCAAGGTCAATTGTTTTCACTCTGATTAAAGATGTCATGCCACATGTATATCTATATTGTCACCATTCTATCATTTTTCCTCTCTAGTTTTTAAGTATTCAATTGCAATTCTAGAAATTAATTGGAGCATTGCTTTCCATAGAGTCTCTAACTGAGACAGACGAGGCTGATTTGAACATATCTTTAAAAACTGGTATTGTTGGGTTTTGTTTTGGCCAAGCCCTCGTATTGTAAAGATTGAAACTTGAATTACAGGCGTACTATATGAAGCAAAGGGCCTTTACAAAGAAGCTCTAACAGCTCTTGGAGATGCTTTGGATATTGATTCCACCTTTGTTCCAAGCTTGATCTTCATAAATGTGGTTCTCAGAAAGCTTAGTAACCAATCACATGC
Organism: Carya cathayensis; assembly: GCA_011037825.1. Taxonomy (NCBI): domain Eukaryota; kingdom Viridiplantae; phylum Streptophyta; class Magnoliopsida; order Fagales; family Juglandaceae; genus Carya; species Carya cathayensis. Next base: position 1,478,078 of record QGSO01000287.1, read on the forward strand.
AGTTGTGCCAAGCTTGTTTCCATCTTCGAGTCTTGTCGTATAAACTTAATTCTGTGCCACTAGAACCTACTTGGTTGAATTTTTTTTGTACAAATTCTGGTTTAGGTTTCTTGTTCCTCCCCTTGGTTCATCCATCTTCGAGTCTTGTCATATAAACTTAGATTTTTTTGTAATTTTATACTCTGCAGGTCATTTGGCAAACATTGTATTGAAATTGTGCAACACTTTCAATGGGAGAAAAAGCATCACCATGTCATGGACTTCTTTGATGCTTACAAACTTGGTATTTGAAATAGGATGGTACTGGAGAACTTCTTTACTTGACTAAGATGAAAGATGGGCTCACAACCCCATTTCGAGTTGCAGAACTCCTCAATGTAATGCAGAAGGAGAAAGATTCGGTTGTGAAGAATGTTGGTGATGCAACCAGGCAGTGGGCTCCTAGCTTTTGTTGAGTTGTGTCTTTAATAATAATGTATAAGCATGTGTTACTCTCAGGATATGCTCAGATGTCTATTTTGGATATTATTAAGAATTATGTCTTTGTAGTGAAATATGTTCAATTCCATTCTCAGATTTTTTTTTTTGTTAACAGATTGTTCATCGTGAGATGTGAAAAAAATGTTCACTTCCATTCTCAGTTTAATTATTAAGAATTCACCAATTTGGTTCATTGTTGGAGTTGGATTTCCTTTCCTTGTTATGATGCTGAACTATTAATCTTGTTATTGCTTAAAAAAATGATTTTGGCTGCTGCAGCAACACTCACACTCAAGCTTCATGTTGCACCATTAGCAACAATGGAATAAGAATTGAAATCATTCATGAGATGTGCACAAGCTGTTTTCATTACACAACTTTTCATTACAAATGTTAATTTAATGAATCTACATAAGGGGAGTACCATTAGAATTGATCTATTCAAAAACAATATACTCCAATGTGCTATATTTACATACAGTTTATTATAACCAAGTCAAAATTGTTACAATTGTGACAATCCAATACATGCTTTTCATTTCGTAGAGTTCTCTCTCTCTCTCTCTCTCTCTCTCTCTCTCTCTCTCTCTAGTACTTTAGCTTCCATTTTACGAACTTCATGCTTGCGAAGCAATACGTCATCCCATATCTTCCAAACTTTATTATCTCTTGTACGATGATGATTGAGTTGATGCCATGCTTTATTCTGAAAACTAATCACAAGTTCAAATTTGTAAATACTAAAACAGAATCTTTTCAATTCAGATTTGTAAATACCAATCATAAGAAGACTAGCTAATTACAAGTACTAGAGTACTAAATTACAAAGCTTATATTTTAGACATTTAAAAAGATATTAATGCTTAAGTTGATAAATAAGCCATACAAAGCTTATTTATCAACATAACATAACTAGAGGCTTATAAGAGCCTTATCTAGTAAAATGGTCCACCACCAAGACCTCCAAACCTTGCAGCTCTTAGCTAAATCACCAACACAAGTAAAACAAAATTATATGCATCTTCACCAAAATCCATTGGAAGCTTTCCTTCCATTTTAGGAGCTGCTCCCAAAATATAACTACATAATTGAGTTTAGAGCACTCACAATGGGTTTTACAAAACCCATTGTTATGTAAAATTTAAAAGTTTGTTATCTAAAACGTGCATCCAATGGATGTCGACTTTATTTCTATTTTGCATTTGTGTACAGTGTTGCCGCTAGATGTAGAAGCAATTGTACACAAATCTAAACATATTTTTATTTGTTTTCTATCTTTTTTTGTACTTTTTCTCTCAAATTAATTTCTCTTATTGTACTTTTTCTCTCATAAAATATTAAAAAGTATAATATTAAAATGATATGAAGAAAAAATAGATAAGCTGATGTATGGTATATTGTAAAAGTCAATATGTAAAATAGAAAAAGTGAGATTTGGTGATATATTTTAAAGGATAGGATGAAAAATATATTGTGAGTGCTCTTAGGAAGGGATATTTCGCACAATTTTGCACTTAGTATTTTGAAGGGTAACAAAGAGCAACAAGCAGAGAGCACACAAAGAGCTGGTATACTTTAATTAGGGGAAAATATTATCCATAAAGGCAAATACATTAATACATATAATCATATTTGAAGTAAATTAAACACCAACAAAACTGGGATGCATGGAAAGGAAACACATAAACAAAATATTTATGAGAAACTGATATGTCTGTCATCATGAGCGACACAAACTTTCTGAACTTTTTATTATAGCATACCCTAGTATCTCATAGCTTGCATAGCAGAAATAATTTAACAAAAGAAAATATGGAAATAGCTTTTTTTTTTTGCTGAGAGAAAAGATGGAAATAGTTATTCTAGGCTTGAGAAGAAACTCTCTAAGAAACCGTAGGTGGCGAGATTGGCAATGGAGAATGTGAATAAGAAAATTATTTTGGTCATCAACCAAGAACACATGCCCCAATATTGAAAGTGGTGAGATATGCATCACCTAGATGTCACGATAGCGACATGATAGCCACGATGCAGGGTCAAGTCTCTTCAATTGTTCTTTGTGAATCACCAAATTGACCAACTATATGTTGAAAATGTACGAATGTTCCTTATTCATACTCGAGTCCAATATAATTGGAAGTAAAGAAAACCCAAATAATTTTCACAGCATGAAAAGCAAAACAGTTTGCAATTGATCTAAACTCTAGAGATAAAAACAAAGAAGTAAACACACGTAAGTCCAGAAATGTATTCCTAAACCCTAGCATCACAGATAAACAAGGAGTAAGAAGGGGTCGGGTTGAAGAAGATTACCTCTTCTACAGATTTTTGGACACGGTTTCGTAGTGTCTGGACTCACACTATCAAGGGGCTGAGATAAAGGGTCGTAGGATTGAGATGGGGGAAATCACAATGTAGGGGAATGAAGGAAGGGGGAAGTCACAATGCACGTGAGGGGACTGAGAGAATCACAGAGAAGAAGAATAAGGCCTTGCTGTCAAAAACATATTCCGCGATTGAGAAGTAGAAGATAGAGAATATGGGGTTTTCGAAATCATCAGGGAATTTTTTGCAATTCACAGAGAAGAAGAAGAAGGTTAAGGGTTTTGTGAGGAAAGTTGAGAGGGATTTACAGTGAAGAAGTTGGATTAGAAATGTGAGGGGATACCCAGAAATTGTTTGGGGTTTATGTCGAAGCATACTTTCGAATACACGAGGGGACTGGCGGCTTCGGGGAGAGGGGAGGTTAGGCAAGGAACCGGTTCATTGTTAGTGAACCCGGTCTGACATGTCATGTGTGCAATGGCTGATGACAAACAGCGGCTGCTCTATAGACTTTTTGACTTTTTCTATTGTATTTGAGTACTCTAGTAATGGCTATTTTCCAAAGGACAATACTCACCGCATGAAAAATTCTATTCTTCATTTTTATATATTAATAATTTTATTTTTTTATTTTATCAAATATGTGATGTATATATAATAAATAAATAAATTTAATTAGTTTTAAAAAATAAAATAAAAAAATTTAAAAGTAAATAAAAATAAATATAATGTGTGATGTGTAGAAATAATGAATAGCAAATTCCGTATCAAATTTGCATTCCAAATATGCACAACAGTGCAAATGATTTTTTATTTTCTTTTTATTTTAATTATTTTTTAAACATCTTAATTATTAAAAAAATAAAAATATATTTATAAATTCACTAATAATCACTTTCTTAATCATTCAATATATATATATACTAGGTCAAAGTAATGTGCAAAGTACATTTGGCTAATTGGATCAAATAGTTATTTTACAAAAATGGTATATATTTTCACAAAAATTGTAAAAATAGTTGATGGCATATATCTTTGAAAACATAACATTACTTCAACTTTTATACAAGTAATATAATTAATATAATATTATAAGGGAACTTTAACAAACAAATTAACTATTACGATTAGTATTTTAATTCTTGCTAGCACACGTGTTGTAAGCATTTGTTGGGAAACCATTAGGGGAAATATACAATTTCTAACATTCCTAGAGGATCATTCATAAACTATGAGTTGCCTATAAAAGAAAACCCTACGGGCTGACATGGTCGCCCATCCCTGCTCCAATATAGTATGGTCCAAGGAAAACTGTATTAGCGGGTTGGGCTAGTGCTTTCTTGCTGCCCCAACATAATCGCTTGTTTTGTGATATCCTTTATTTTGGTATGTTTTAATTAAATAATTATTTTATTTATTATTAATATTGGTTCTCTTGTTTTAAATTTAACGTAATTTTCATTAAATTATTTTTTGATTACTAAGTTGTGAAATTTATTTTGACATGCTTTCTTGATAATAATTATTGTTTAATAGTTAAATTTCTCTCTATTTTAATTTATTTCATTGTTGGGCTTTATTATTTTATTTTATTAATTTTTAGTTGTAGTGCTTTTATTTGTCTTTTTTTTCTATTTTTTGTGTTTTTTTATTTTATTGGACTTATATTTTTTGGATATGGCTTGTTTTTAGTGGATTTTCTCTGTTTTGGGCCAGCCCGTTTGGCTTTGTGAAGCCTAGCCCATGTGCTTGTTTTTAGCTCAGCCCTCTCTTCCTCAAATGGTGTCGTTTTGGCCAGTCCCAGGCTTTTCTTTTTCTCTTCTTCTTCTCCTGCGCACCTCTGCCTTCCTTCTTATTCCTCTTCTCGATTTCATATCTTTTCTTTTGCAAATCATAGTTGCTGTAGCTCCCTTGCTTCATTTTCATCTGGTTTTGTTTCTTTCCTCTTTCTCTATTTGATCCTCTGTTCTTCCCGTGTTGAACCTGTATATTTCCATTCTCTCTATTGCATTTTATTTTCTCTGTTTTATTGGTGAGCCTCCTTGTTCGCCTCTCTGTCTGCCCCATTTTTCCTCCATATTGTGCATTCCTCGGTAAGAACCATCATCTGCCCTCACCTCTATTTCTCCCCCATCTCGTACTCTATTTTTTTGCCCCAAACCGTGAGCATAGCTGAGCCTCCATGCTTGCCACTCTTTCTCCATCGTTCCCTTAGTATTTGGGGTTCAAGTTTGTGAAAAACCTCATTGCATTTCCATTTCTTTTTCCCTCTACCCATGCTCTAAGAAGATTTGTCGATTTCATCTTTCTTCATCTGCAAATTTGGTTGTGTCGCAACTCTCCTCCTCATTTTTCGTCTAGTAATAGTTTGCATTTTAATTTCTATGATCTTGTTATTGTTTTGCTGCAAATCCGAGCCTTCTCTTCTCCTCTCATCTCTTGCATTATTTTTTATCTGTTTTACTCTTCACTACAGGTATGTCCGTGAGCCTCTATACTCACCTCTCTCTCTTCTCTGTTCTTCAGTTATGGCTGAGCAACTGGGCGGCATGGTTGTGGCTCAAAGTGGAGAACACATGGGAGATGGAGTGGAGTTGCCGCTTGAAGGAACTCACTTGTGGTGGCTTTGGTTATAATAAGCACTATAGCAGTTAAATAGCACTTATTATATTAGAATATATATATATAATTATATATGATTGAGCACATTTAAAAGTCACATTATCATTTTCCATTTTCCAATGAGAGTCTACTGCCGCTATAGATAAAAGGTATTTTTTTCTAATATTTTTTATACATATTTAAATATTTTAAAAAATACTAATTCATTATTAATCATTCTTTTATCTATTCAGGTACTAAAAAAAAAAATCGATTACTTTTGTCGATAAGCTTTATCAATTCAAATTGATCAGACCAAACTGATACTCTTATTAATTAGTCTCAAAGTATGATTTTTTAGAATCGGACCAAGACTGAGACCTATTGAACGTGTATATATATATATTTTAATACAATTAATATTTGAAATCATAGAATGCGCAAACACCGCACACCCACTTAAAAAAAAAAGTTAATAAATATGAAATCTATATAAAAAAATTAATTTTTTAGAAATAGACTCCTATTTTTTTCAAAAGGAGTACATAGCAACTGTAAAATCTATAATTGTATTTAGCATTACTCATATTTTAAATATTATTTTATATAGTAATTGTATGCATTAATTATGTAATTTATATCTAAGAAATCATCATTGACTATATATAAAATGTTAAATACATCATTTAATTTTAATTTTTTTAATTTAATTAATTTTTTATATTAATTATTCTATCAAAAAAAGAAAAAATTATTCGTGGACCGACCAGAAAATAGCGGTCCAATTCGACAAACGTGATAGATCGATTACACCCCTGATTACACCCCTACTAACCACCTCAATTGCATTTCCCAAAAACTTATCAACCAATGATGAACACCTATATTTTTCTTTATATTTAATTTAAAAAATTAATTAACATAATTTTGAAATTTTATTAAAAATAAAACAACCATTTAAATGATATTTTAGCTACGAAAAAATTATAAATATAGAAAGGAAAAATAATATTTGTAGTCATAGAGTGCGCAAAAGTCAGGCACTTATTTTGAAAAAAAGTGAAAAAATATAAGACATGAAAAATCAATTGACATGACTTCTTGTGATCCATGATATTGTAAAATTATTTTTATCGTAAAATAAATCTAACAGATCACATGAAACTACACCGATAATATTTTCATTGATCATTTTATTATTTTTTTATTTATGCCAATTAATATGACATATTTATGCCAATTAATATGCCAATTAATTCATATAATAACGGATGCGTATACAATATATCATCACGGATGTACATAATTTTATGTCTGTTAAAAAGGACTCTTTTTTTCCCCTCAGCTAAAAAAAAGCATAAGACAAAAAAGCATTATTGTCAATTATCCCAAGCAATATTAGTATATGAAGTGATTGTTTATGGAGATAATTAACAGAATAGAATGTTCAGCTCGGAACCAAATAATATGACTTGATATGGATTCTACCAAAGAAAAATTACCAGCAACCTCAAGGTTCCACAGCAAAAATAACGATCAAGATTATCTTACTGATGGAAAGATTTGGCATTAGGAAATTCGATGGTCTTCACAAAGAGACAAACACCTTATAAGAGATTATCAAGTTGTGTTTGCAGATCCTGTATCGACACCATGTTGATGACGCTCTCTATCTCTTCAGTGGAATATTCAGCTTTTAGCATGGACTGTACTTGTACGTGGGCTTCCACAATGTTTGTCCTGCAATACCCAAATACAAAACAAAAATCATCAAAGTGCACTTGATTAATAAATTAGTAAATTAACAGTCTCACAGTGACGCCCTGATCTCACATACACAAGATTGGACTAACAAATTGCCAACTTTGCGTTTGAATCATTAACTCACTTTATTGGTTTGAAAAGTATTGTTCGTGTTGATGGGTTCTGCAGATAAAGCTTCATCTTTGCCATCACTGTTGGCAACTCTTGCTGAATAGCAGTACTTACCTGTTCGGGAAATACAAAATCAACGCAAACAAACCTCAAACATTTCAAGATAATCCTTTCATTTGAGATATATCATGTGCACGTACATGTTGGAAAAGAATTTATCATGCACCAACCACCCACATGTTTAATATAAATTCCATTTTCAAAGCCAAAATCAGGAGAACTTTTTGGAGAATGCTCCATAAACATAATTGCGTGATAACTATTTATTGAATTTCTTTATAATCAACAAAGATTACACGACATACCTTCTGAACAAGTTCAGCCACCTTATCTGGAGTAGCAAAAGCTTGATCCCTAAGTGGTTTGGCCATAACTGACTCAAGCTTTTGATTTTGATTGCCGGATGATAGGGCAAATTTCACAGCTGTCACCTACAAAAACAAATTTGAAACTTTTTACTCTAGTTCTTCTAAAACGACAAAGTAATTGACTCTGATTGAAACTTCATGAAAACTAAAATCGACATACAAATATGTGAGAAAATTTTAATCTCTAATGATTACTGGCAATCGTGGTTCGACTCATTAAGTTTGGGGAGTGAGATGAGAATTTTTGGTTTTAGGTGAAAGCTTAAAATATTATATTTTAATATTATTATTGTTTTAGGATTTGAAAAAGTTGAATTTTTTATTATATTTTGTATGGGAATTTGGGAAAGTCGTAATGATGAGATGATAATTTTGTGCTTGATATGAGAATTTTGTGTCGGCCAAACCTAAGTGAGATGCTCTATTCTCCAAGAATGTACATTTTTCACTCTTTCCCAGGAATGAAGTCACATCAGTTTTTTACTTTTCAACAAGTGCACATCCGATGGACTGACTCCACACTTGAAATCCAGGGCCTGGTGTCTTATTAGCTAGCCAGAAGTTTCCAGCATTATATTCTGAAGTCTAACTACTTAAATACTAAGGAAAAAGACAAACCTTGGTAACAAATGAAAGCATAGGATCCACAACTAGCTTAGTGACTGACATAATGAACTCCTCACAAGTGACTTTTAGGCTTTTTTCAAGTTCCTGCAGATAAATGAACTACCAAAGTAAGGAAAATGGCATTACAAAGAAATAGTTTGATAAATTATCAATAATAGTTCCAACAAGCATCATGGTATTGACAGAACTTGAAACAGAACTGACAACCCCCCATCCACAAAACTTTAGTTATTCCCTAAAATCATTAGTTGGAACAGTTGGTGACATAATTAGAAGAGGAACAAAGCAATCACCATGGTTTATAAAAAATTATTATTTGGTAATTGAATAATCCATAAGGAGCACAAATGAGAGACTGACAAAAGATGCACAAACTAACAGCCTTCGGTAACCGAGGCATTCATAGAAAGCATAAGCAGTATGACTATCAATTTTTTGATAAGTAATAAATCTTTATTGGTGAGTGCAAAAGGCACAACTCTGGTCCATGGAGTATGACCATGAATTCTAACAGCATAGTAATTGAATCAATGTATTATGGCGAAAGACACAGAGAAAATTGCACATACAACTTCAATTCCAGAATGACTTCATAAGAACACAAGTTACATGTCATCATTTGAGGCACACTTGTTCATTCCAATAACCTCTTTTATCAGCAAACATTTTTTTCTCATGCGTTCCAAACATACCATAGGAGTGGAAGTAGTAGATGCTGCCAAAATGTCTACAAATGAATGTGATGTACAACTCATGTAAAGATTGCGTTGCAAGGAAAACTCACAAACCTTTTTTGCATCGACTTGACTTTCCAAAACTCTGGGAGACAAGGTCCTTGCCAAAGAAGTTGATCTTGACCAATCAAATAGTGAAGCTTGACCTCTAAGAATACGTCTTAAATGTTCCTGACAGTGGAATCGACGAGGTACGAATATTCATTACAGTGGAAGATAATATAAATTTTCTGATTAGAAGAAAACATGTAAAAAAAAGAGAACTAAATAGGTTCTTTACTTCCGATCCTGTATGTACCACATTCTAATTTATCTAGTAATTGACCACTATCCTATTCATTCATTGGTAAAAGAACCCAAATGAAGAAGGGAAATGATAGACACAAGTCTATTTTACATTGTTGTAAAACTCAGTTGTAGGAGTATCATTATTTTACAAAAATGTCATTCATTTAAAATAGAGTTGTAAAATAGTTGTAAAACAGTTACATCTTTATCACTACTCAATGAAGAATGGAGATTGCACTATTAAGCCAACAACTAAACCACCACATTTTTTTTTAGTTCATAAAAATTTATTTCAGAATCAACACAAAAGATTCCAGCCCCCTGCAATAAATAGCTTTTTGATTCCTGTTTGACCTTACCAAAGTGAAAAATACTCCAAAACTTGTACAAGCCAAACAAAACAAAGAGAGTCCACTCTAGGGCCTAGAGTGGAGAGAGATGGATGCATGAAGGGGGCCTTACAGAATTTGTCAAGCATTTAATGCTGCCTGAGAATTCACTAGGAGTGTCAAACATTAATGTTGTAAGGTCCACTTCATCTCTCTCCTACTCTAAGCTCCTAGAGTTCGGATAGGAACTCTAGGGGATCCAAATACAAAATCATGAAGTCCAAGACCAAAAATTGTAATTATAACGCACAAGGGCATGTATTTATTTGAAATGCAAGAATGGAAAAGAAGAAAAAAAATCATGTACTCCACAGGAGTGTCAAGCATGTAACTTATTTGCAAGCAGAAACAAGAAATAATTGAAATGCTCTCAACTCAATGAGAGCTCTAGCCTGAGAGATACCAGCAAATGGGAGAAATCCAGTTCCTTGTGTGTAACTGAAAATTCGATATCAAAGGGTGCAATCTGGAACACAATGATTGTTATTAATCATTTCAATAATATTGCTTGTTGGAATAACAACCAGGGAAACATAAAAGAGAGAAGAGATATGACCTGCTCCATTAAAATAAGAAGATGTTTTATGAGGAAGAGCTGCCCATCCATCAATGAAGACCTCTTTACAATGAGTTTGCTTGCTTTCTGTAGTGGATAGAAGTAAAACTAATTAGAAAAACACATAGCAAAACTGCTACACATAAAATGCAGTTGTTTATTGACATGCTCGAATGGGCGTCATAAAAAGTAGGTCAACATAGGAAGCCTCCTCACACAGGAAAAGATGACACAGTAACTAAAAAACAATATCTTGCACTGATATGGATAACTTCCCAGTAGTGCATTCTACTAAAGAAATAATTGTTCTTTAGCATACTTACTTGGATGGATATGGAGCAAACTTCTACAGCTTCCTGATAAAAATACCAAGAACAAACTCAGAGAAGTGTAAGAAAGGAAATTTAAAAGATGATTAGCATGGCAAATATTAAAATACCTGTGCTAAACCTGTGAAAACTCCTGGCTCTAAGCGGCGATACAACTTTGAAAGCAATGATAGAGTTTTCTCAAGTGGTGGATACCAAGTTTTAAATACATCTGGATTTTCCTCAGCCTACGGTTTGATAAACAAGCAGGGATAAATACATCTGAGTCAACATATGCAGGCAACAACCACAAGAGGAATACAATATACATCGTTCCACTCTGACCACTACCAAAAAGAGAGGTGCGACTTCTGCCAAATCAGCATGGCTAACACTCATACAAGTTGGACACCCAACAGTAGGGGTGTGAAATCGTGTTAACATGTCGTGTTCATGTCGTGTCAAGGTATGTATATTATAACATATAAGTAAACCCAAACCCGACCCGTTAAACTTATCGTATCAATATATCAAACCCTAACATGACTCATTAACATAACGAGTCGTGTTGTGCCAACCTGTTTCAACCCCTTTATGTAAATGGATTAAATAGAACCAAAATTTTGACCTGATTAAATTTAGTATAATTTTATACAAATGTTAAAATGATCACAATATCTATAAAAATTATAAAACTAACTACAAGTCTAAAATTACAATCCAAACACTAAAAATATCGAAATTAAAATTCTAAAAATGTTATTTTAAGTATAAGGGCATAATTATAACTTTAACTATTTTAACGGGTTATAATAGGTTATAACGTGTCAAAATAGGTTGTCCCGTTATATCAACCCGTTAAACAATCGTATCTTAACGGGTCAACCCGTTTGACCCGAACCCGTTAAAACCCACTATTATCGTGTTATGTTCGTGTTGGGTTAACGAGTCGTGTCACATATTACCACTCCTACCTAACAAGCATCCAGCAAAAGGATTAACGAAGACATTTCTAGTTCACTGCAGCATCCCTACATTAATCTCATACTGTATTTCTTCATCACATATTTCAAGTGAATGAAGTGCCTTTGTCGGCATGCCACATATATATCTATATCACATATATAAATGTGTGTGAATAAGTTGCCAGCATTCCATGCTATTACTTACATGCTGCCCGAGGGCATCAAAGAATAAATACATGAATTGCCAAAATTATTACTAAGATTGTCCAAATTTGCAAAGAGACTCTAACTCTAATATGCAGGACAACAGAAACTGCATGAGTGAATCTTTGCCAAGCAACACAAGTCTTATAGTCATATGATTTATAAATATATGTCTTATAGTCATATGCTTGTTTATGCAAAGCTAAAAAAAGCAGTGTAAGGCACATTACAGCAGTAGCTTCTGATTCATTCTCAACAGATTGTTCCAGCTTCACAGGGTAATCCAAGTCTTCATCAGAAGGCAAATAGTTTGCTATCTACATAAGAAAAAAGCAAAAGCTTCAAAACCAAATCAAAATATATCAAGAAATAATGGCTTCCGCAGAAATTCAGGATGGAGAAAGGGAAAAAGCACACTACAAAACTGATCTTAGCACAGAAGCTTAGAGCCCCAGGAAAATGAATATACTGTCCAACTCTCAGGCGTTTTATGCATTTCACTAAAACATGCCAAGTCACAAACGTCAGGTACCATAGAATACACAACTCCAGATGAGTAAAACCACCTTTCTAATCCCTTCATGAGCACATTTATGGTTTCTAAGCCTATAACTCTGTAAATGTATTCATACATACTTGCACAACACTCCAATGCTACTTGTAACCAATCACTCAATCCAGATTCAGTATTTTTCCCCACATACTGAGGCAAATTTATGCTCTAAGACATACCAGAGAGATCAACAGTATTAAATTTACCAAAATGACCATAAGGTAAATGATCGTGTAGGAAGGAATTAAGTTTTCCCTTTTTATTAGAGAAATGGCGTGTGCATGGAATGAATGCATGGAGAGCATGCACAGATGAAGGAAAAAAAAATTTATTATTCATTGCTGTTCACATGAACATGAATCACATGACCGGTAAAAGAATTTTGCCTTCATCCGTGCATGGTCCATGCATTCCGTCCATGTTTGTAGCATGACTCTTTAATTTATCTCCCCACCGATTTCAATGGCATGAGTTTTCATGACTTCCTTGTATCCATAGTATAACAATGGCAGGTGTTGTTCTTGTATACGCCCCGTGTACTTGACTATGCCCACTTTCTATCATCAATAAAATTATTCTTTACCGATCCAAAAAAATTTATCTCCCCACCAACAAGTGAAAGCTTCAATGCCTACTTATAATAATAATAATAATAATAAAATAAAAAACCCACAATGCCTCAAAAGGCATCAACGCCTAAGACCATCCTCATATTCAATTAGATAGAAGGACGCATAGGAACACCATCATTGTAGAAGAAAATCAATGCTGTCTCGGACTAATGCGTGAAACAAGTTCATGTAAAGAAATCAGGTGAACAAGTTTTCAGAGCCGGTCAGCAAAAGATATGTTGATATTTTTTTTTTCCTGGTATATACACTGCAGTATTAATGAGTCATGGATCAAGAATAAAAAGTACCTCATCACGAATATGTGTTCGAGCACGAAAAGTCAACCTCTCATGAACATCTGCTAAAATTCTTTGTAATGTAGGGCGTAGCCCAGCTAATGGTTCACTCCGCCTATTTAGCTGTTCTCCCAAGACTTCAGCTTTGAGGATATCAACAAGTTCACACAGAAAATTGATATTTGTTTCATGAATAAGTTTGGGGCGGAGTGTGTCGTATAAATATGTAGAGCTGCAAGATAAGTTATCACTGTCACAAGAATTCAATATGATCTGATGATGAAAATAAACAAGCAAAACCTATGTTGAATAACTCCAACGTCGAAAAGAGATCAGAAGTATAGAAATGAATAATGGATTTCTACTGTAGGGATACAAAGAAGCTTACATGCCAACAACTTTCCAAAGTTGTCTGATACTTCAATTCTATGGAAAAAGATTTGGGAAGAGCGAACAAAAAGATGAAAAAAAAAAAAGTGATCTCTTTAAACCAGAAAAGACAACTTATGTTCCAAATTTAACAAGCAACAATAAGAGAACTCCCTCAGACAAGTTAAAGGAACTTTCTTTGGCCAAAAAGAAAAAAATAAATTTCCTAATTTTCATGAAAACCCAAAATTAAAAACATTTAAGGATTACTTAATGTAATATGCTAATCACCCAAATAATGCACTGCGAGAACGAGTTACTACTTTCATTCATTGCTATACAGTTTAAAATAGTTAAAAACACTAAGTCTAAGCCACTTATTAACCTAAAAAATGTGAAAAGAAAAAAATAGGAAAGAAAAGATGGAGGAAAGGAAAAAAATCAACTATGGAAAAAAGGCTTGAAAACTTTTGGATAAGTAAAAATAGCTTCAAAACTCACAGGGGATCTATTAAGGGAGCCAGACTTGAAGCGTCCTCAGAAGAAGATGGGAAAAAATGATCAAAGAGCTGATGTTCAAGCTGACAGACCTGCGAATTATATCAGTGTCAATCAAAGAACCCAGAGAAAAGGAAAGGGTGCAAAAACTCAATCCACCAAGATTTAAACACAAGTTATTAAGTTAGAGGACTGAGACACCAACAAATAAAATATTGGCGACAGAATCTTGTCATATAAATGCAATTCCTCAAACTAGCTTTAATCAAAAAGGAGATACAGGATCGACTACATCTCTTCCCATTTGTTTATCAAAATCAATCCTACCTGCATTAGATATGCACATCCAGATCTAGTTAATGATGGCAAGGACTCTTTCTTTGCAAACTCAGATATCCGTTGATGCACTATGCCTCTTACCTGGATAGCATGAGAAATAAGAAACATAACCAACTGACCAACTAATGAAATAATAAAATTATCTTCAAAACCAACAATCAGCTCACCAAGGAAAGCCGCTGTTCACAATATAATCTGTGGCATTCTGCAAGAAGTTGAACATATTCTTTCCTTGATGATCTGCTTTCAATTCCCTCCAACACTGGCTTAAGCTGCAAAAAAATATAAGCTTAAGTTGCCTCCAGACAACAAAGATCTAGAAAGATCAAGTTGTAGCACACATCCTATTCCCAAACCAAATAGATCCTGGTAGAGTTAAAAAGATTTACACTTTTTTATGCCCGACTTCACTCACCGGTGTAATGTGTAGTCTGGAATTAGATTTTTCCGTTCATATAACAGCTTTATTTTCAAGCCAAAGAAAATGGTTACCTCACTTGCTGCTGCTTTGAAACGAACATATATAACGGACGCCTCTACACCTTCAGAGACAGCTGTTTTTCCGCTGCCGCTGGATCGGATTGCTGCCTGGACCTGACAAAGGGAATAACATAACTGAAGCCTGAAACCTCTACCATCTACTATGTATCTGTGTGTGTGACAACCATTCAAGTGTATATGCTCAGTTCACCTGAGAAGAGGCACTTTTGAGAACAGAAAGTACATGAGAACGGATCATGCCCAGAGCTCGAGACTGTCAAACATGTAAGTTTCTTATGTTATTGGAAGTCAAAATAAATCATAATGACAATAGTTTCACACCCTAGAAAAGGATGGAAACTTTGGTTTTCACCCACTCAATTACCTCATAAATGTTAACATCAGAGTCATTTGTGTTACCTGAAGTTGTCGAAACTTGAGCAAGTAAACACTGGATTCTAAATACTCTGGATTGCTTTCAACATACCTAAAATAGGCACACATTAAATAATGGTAAAATCGCACTGCGCTGTTACCTACAAATAACAATAATACAGTGCCCCAACTACAAACTCACAAGGTTTTTAACCAAGTAATGCACAACCTAAAAATTATAGAAAATCACTGATGTATAAATCATCCACTTACGAAATGCACTCATCAAGCCGCTTGAGCAGAGGGACAAAGTTTTCATTTCCAACGTTCATATTTGGAGAATAAAAATTTGAAGAAATCTGCACGTAGTGGTAAAATTAGATAAACCATTTGCATAAGATTGTTCAAAACTGTTATTTCATGTATGTGTGTATATAAGTAAATAAAAACTCATCCAGCGGTGAAGGATTGAACCCACAACCTCAAGCACTGGCAACAAAGCATATAGGAGCTCCACACAAACTTCAAATGATAATATTCAGTTTGATTCAAGTTTCCATAGCTAAAATTGCCTATTGATACTAAAAGAAAATAAATAATACATAGAAATTGGCACATGCAAAAGCACCCATATAAGAGAAAGTGAATAAATCATTCCAAATACATTATTTTAGTATTACAAACAGTGGTCAAAAGTTAAACAGAAAGGAAGACACATTTTAAAAAAGTTAAGTCTGTCAGCACTAGCCGTTGAGGATTCTTTGTGTACGAGTCTTCCCGATTCTTACATAATTAATAAAGATGTTTCATAATCAATATTGTATTACATAGCTACTGTATATCTTGTCACAAAAGATATGAGAATATTTTGATGTACAAAAAATATCATGATTACTGACCTAGTTTGGAGGTGACTCAAGAATTCCTTAGAGAAGCACTTTACTTTTGAACATGTGGAAGATTGAATAAACCAGAGTGACTACGGAAGAGGTTTTGACAGAAGATAATAACTTTATTAGTAGGAAGCTGCTAGTTTTTACATATCAAACTGTTGTTCCAAACCTTTTCCCATCACTTGATTAATATTTTTATTGTGGGCCTCTTCTGTTGAATATTGTATGGTACTAGACTATTAATTGAAAGAGTTAAAGCCAGCAGAAACTATAGATAAGATAGCATTCAAACCTTACATTCTCCAATTCATCAAAGTACTTGAGTTTACTACGGAGTGCTTCTGCAAACTCAATCAGTCTTTGCTTCTCCATAACCTGCAACAAAAACAGTACAATGAGAAGACAGATTGAATATTTCAACCAAGCGGCTTTACTACATAAGGTAGTTTGTGAGGTGTGGCAGAAATTTCAAATCCAGAATTATCATACGTCCAATATAACACGATCAACTAACGCAAGCAACATTAACACTAATCATGTTTTTTATTGCGTCTCCCAAGGGTTAGCTATAAAAATAATGCAATCAACTAATGAATTTCCTTTACATTTTTTAATGCTGAGGAAGAGCACCATGCTCAATCTTTATCAAGTCAGAATGAAGCCATATGTGATCCTCAGGACTTGACATTAACATTCACACCAGCCAGCAGGTATGCGAGTGAAACATTGAAAAAAGAGAAAGGTATGAAAGGAGAGAAAAACACACCAGCCGGTCACATGCATCATGAAGAGTTTTAGTCTTTGTAGCTACCGCTTGATGCTGCAGCTGTAGTTCGTCAAATAAAGCCAGGGTGTCATCCACCTGCACCAGAGGGAGCTCAGACATCTTAAAAATCAAAAAAGTTAACCACTGTATAGTCAGAAAAAAGTTCTGTTAAAGAGTCAATTAGCAATGCAAAATTCGGTAACACAATAGATGTCCATAATAACCTTACCTGGCCAAGTAAACCATCACATGTCTGTATGCGCTCTGTTAAAGTGGTTACATATTGTTGATATTTCTCATCTGTCTAAGGATAGAAAAGAATAAGGTGGAATTAGCAATTATTCACACTAACGACAAAATTAATTATGCCACAATGGGAAATCATAACTAACCTCTGACTTCATAGCCGACTCAAGACCAGTAAACCATTTGTAAAACTGCAACATAAAGGAAAGGCAAATGATGCAAAGCAAAAATTATAGATGTAAAGCTCAGTTACCACGGAACCAAACAATCAATCAATAGAACTTCTGTCAAACGCTCGTTGGGACCAAAAGAAGAGGAATGATTAAAATTTAACGGAATCAAATTGAGGCAAGTTGTTCCCTATTAAACAATATACTCTTTTTTTTTATATAGGTAAACGATATATCCCTATTAAACAATATACTCTTAAAGATCTTGGCTGCTTTCTCCTTGTTGAAGCAATGGTGACATTATAAAATGAAAACCATAGTACAAATCCTTAAAGAACGAGGATTGATGTTAACATTGTCAAGACTCTGCCCGACAAGCCACAAAGCATGAATCGGCCAAAAGCCCCCAAAGGTGCTGCCCAAAGATCCATAAATATCACAGAATGCAGACGAGTGGAAAAACAAACATATTGCATGAAAATGGGTATGGCAGTGATCTTGTGCAAGAGATATGAGCAAGATCTTAATTAACGACTAATCAAGAATGCCGTCTGAAGTAGAAGCATAAGACTTCAGATGTAGATAAGAAACTAACAAGGATACGACATTACCTGGTTTGTATTGACCAAGAAAGGTTGGATAGCAGGACCAGAATCTTGGATAGGGGTGTCCTTATCGGAAACGGAAACGGAAACGGACAAGGCTTTATCCGGGTGCGAGACATGGTCTAGTGCAAGATTGGGCGGAAAGGGTCGCTCCGCAACCGCATGAGACAGCGTTAGAATTGCTGCTTGTTGCTGATCCGTTAGGGGAGCATTCTGAGCCACCGAAGAAAATTTCAAACAAAGGAAGCGTTTGCGATCATAAAGAAGCGTACAGATCCAATACTAGCAACGCAAGATTTCGGATTTAAAAATGCGGATCTTGAAACAACAAAGCTCGATATCATATACACAGCAAAGAAGAATAAGTCAATCGCATATACCTGTTCCCAATTTGAGGCGAAGTTGTAGCCTTTAGAAATTGCTCCCGATTTCGGAAGGGTAGGAGCGCTTAGTTTCGTGCTTGCCATTTGCACTCTCAGTCCTTAACTTCCCTTCTCCTCCACAACAAATCTCATTCGTCAGCTTCCACTTTAAGTCCTCGGAAAATATACCATAGCCGTCCAGTGGCTGTAAATCAGAGCGTCCGCCGATGAAATTGGGTTCTTGAGGGAGGAGTACGTTTGAGAAAATAAAAAGTGAAGGGGATACAGTCTTACAGAGGGCTAAAAACGAACGTTGCCGCCTTGCCGGTGCCGTTAACGTCTGCTTTTTAGTGAGATGTGATGTGGGGATTGACCATCAGATTTGGTATTCTCATACGTGGCATCCATCCGGTTAAACTGGAGAAACCGGCGGATCTCAAGCCGGATGGGGGCCACTACGACGGGCGTCGCAATGCAAAATACTGAAATAGGCGCATGCGAAAAGCGACATGTCGTAAGGGACATTAGCGTGCAGTGTTGAGGCCCAATAAGTAACAACATGTTAACTTAGGAGCGCGGGAATAAAAGTTGCAGCCCAGGAAATAAGTATATGCCCAACCGGACAAGATTTTGGGCCTTTTATCCACAAGAGAAGGTAACGATCGAAGTAAGTAAGGGTATGGATGTACGTAAGGTTACTAGCTTTGTTGTGACGGAAGACGTCAACTTCGGGATCTTTGCGCAGCACTGGTGTCCCGTCATGTCAAGTGAATCCAAAGCCGCCGTAACATAAACAGTACGTGGAAAATTGCAGACTTCCTTCTCGTCTGAGGTAATGACAATCTAATGAAACCACAAAACATGGTAATATATGGAAATTGGAATCCATTGACTGCTAATTTAGGCTTCTAGAAGGCTCCTCCTCTGAGTACTGCTAATCCATTGACTGCTAATTTTCTCCATCAAGCAAGACTCTCCACATAGGCCTAGGTCGCATGAACAGCTGAATTTATAAAAAAATTTATTTATTTATTTTATTATTCTTTTGAAAAATATATTTTCTTCTTCATTTTTCTCAACAAATTATTATTTTTTTCCTTTTACAGTCTTGAAATTCTTGAAAAAATGTAATTTTGTTTTTTAATTATTGTATTTTCAATTTTGCATGTTTTGTTAAATTTTTTTTATAATTTTAGAATTATTTTTAAGGTTTTTTTATTTTTAATATTCTTCTTATTTGAGGGCCGATTGTCAAAATTGATATTTTTAGGGTGGATCAATTTTGACAAGAGTACGTCTACATACAATCTTGTTCGTGGCCTGCTTGTGCACTCTAGAACATTGTTGTCTTTAAAATTTATTTGAATTACAACAATGTCCTTATTCCTTCTTCCGTCAAAATGCAAAATCATGTTTGGACAAAAAACCTTCTAGTCCAATGGAGTAGCTGTGGTAATGCGTTTTTTGTTAGTTGCCTCGAGATTTTGTTGGTGGTGAGCAGTCCTATGGTTCTTTTGAATAAGTTGGAGTAGGCACAAAATAGAGAGCCACCTTCAAAGTTTCAAGCATTGTCAAATCTAGTTGACAATGTTTCAACCGATTATGGCTTTCAGCTGGCAAACAACAAGATAATCAAAGAACTGAGCAAATCCCAACTTTCTTCCTGTTGTACCAAACTCCTCCCAAATCTCTAAACTACAAACAACAAGAGCCAACAACCAAAGAGTGATTGCTGAAGAAATCCTTAACCTGCGAGAAAGAAGTTCATAATGTCAGCATCTCCTTGAGGAGATATGTAAATGCAACCGTAAACTCATGGTCACTGCAAACTGTTAAAGAAGATTATGGGGGATTCAACATCACTTTACAAATAGATTGTCACTGCAAACTCAAACACAAAACTGACGCAAGAAAAATAATAAAATTAGGGAAATTTAAAGGACATCACTATTTCAATTCATTCAAGTTATATCCAATGTCAAAAATAGATTTTTTAACTTTCAGAAACCTGATCAACTAGGTAAAATCCTTTGACAACTTAACCTAAGAAAATGCCATAGAGAATCTTCCATAGATTTTTGAAGCACGAAGGGAATGGCAGATTGAGATGAGAAAGGGGACGGCAAACTCATGCTCGTCGCTCAAGAAGGGGATGGAGGACTTTAGATAATAAAGGGAACGAAGGATCAGCTTTCAGGAAGGGGCCATTCTGTTGGTTTCTCCAATACGTACCGTTTACTCTAGTCAGTCACAAGCATCTCAATTCCACTTAAATGAAACGATGCGTCTCATACTTGGGAGTAACACGTCAGGCGTGCACAAGGAGTCCTCTAACCAAGACTACCTTTAGAATTATTCTTATAACTAGATGGTAATTTGGGTGGAATTCTTCTTATTCTCCCATATATATGCACATGTAAAAAATTATATATGTGACAATTTTGAATAATATATCTCTTATATATAAAAAGTGCCTATAAGACGGATTTTCTTGTTTTAACGGAAGTTGCCAAACGGAATTATTGTTTTTAACGAAAGTTGTTAACGCAGTTATATTTAATTGACATTGGACTTTTCATTCAATTAATTATGCACGGTACTTAAGAGACAGAGAGAGAAATGAAGAGCAGGAGAGAGTGTGAGAACGAGAGTGGAAGAGACAGAGGCTTACAGTGTAATGGTGATCAATCAGGGCAGTGTCTCCCAGTTGGGCTACGGTGCACGGGCAGCAAGTGGTTGGGGAGTTTGAGGAGGAGTCATGTTTAACGGAAGAAACCGTGCTCTGTTTTTGTTGTATAGAAACAGAGCTTGCAGTTAAATACGTTCTCCTCTCCTGCAAAAAGAATTGGCTGCAGCCTCAGTCTTCAGTAAAATCTCCTTCACATAGTGCCGCAACCGCATCTCCTAGCCTACTGCATCTCCACACCTTGATATGCCGCCTGCACAGAAACGCCGTCATCACCTGTTTAGAGAGTGAAGTTATCTCTGTTTTTGCCCACAAAAGCAGAGCATTTTTTTTTTCTTGTTTCTGTTAAGCGACTTCTTGGCAAGTTGACCCACGTCACCCGGCCCAGCTTGTCGCACCTATCCCATGGTGTTACTACCTCTGATTTTCCTTCTTTGGGAGTTCCTATACCGTGATTCAGCCCAGCCTCCATTTTTCGTTGACCTCTATTTCGTAAGCACCTGTTTCACTCTCTGTCCCTCAAGGAATGTCGGCTACAAGAAGAAGAATTTGCTTCTTTGAATTTTATCCGTGTACGTGTACTGCTGGGGCATAGTTTTAAGTGACATTACAAGTTTGTCCTTTAGCATACAAGGTATTGCCAAGTGTGTTTGAATAGTGTTTTCATATGTGCTAAATTTCTGGACTTACTTTAAACTGACCTTATTTTTATTACCGACCTTGCTTTAAATCTTAGAATTAAGGGAGCTTTCAATCAAGTAGGCGAACCATCCTCTGTATTGGTCCTGGAAACCCTCTCCACAATCAAGGTTTGCAACTTTGCACTACTTCATTAATAAATTATATAACATGCAAATTATAATATATCATTATAATATTGATAAACCTACTTCATATTATAAATTATAATATAACATTTATATAAATTATAATTTATATTAAATATAAATTTATATATGTGATTTAAAATTTCTATTCATTCTTTATATAAAAAAATAGAAATGTAAAGTAATTAAGTTTAAATCTATTTGTCAATTATATTTACGAATACAATTATTCAAATAAAATATTATTTATTTATCAATTTAAATTCATTATGAAATAGTAAAATAAAATAATAATATCTTATAAAAACCTTAGTATTTTATTTCTTTATAAAAATTATATCATTTTAAAAAAAATAACCGTTTTATTAAACTAAGAAACGTGCTTTGCACGTTATTCCTCCCTAGTATATATATATATATGTCGGTATGAGGCTAATTAAATTGTCATCTATTTTCAATAAATTAGGTCTTCCAGAATGAAGTCTTTTTCATCCAGTCACAATATGAAGTCTTTATTTTTTTTAATTAATTAAATCTTTGGTAAGAAATAACTAATATAGAAATTTAGTCTAACTACTTTTGACACATATGATCTGAGGAAATTATCAAAGAAAATCCAAGCAATCCCACTACAGCTTGTCTAGTCTCCTTTAGAAATACGACAAAATTCAGGGAGAAAATTTTCCGTAAGTGTACAGTAGCATGGAAACTCGCTTTACAAGAAAATTTCTACAATAACTTTCTAATTCTAGAAGCTGATCACATGAAATGAATATGAAAAAGAGAGATGTAGATTACATAAAACTAAACTTACAAATTGATATGGTTTCATAAGATCTGTTAGATTTAATTTACGATAAAAACAACTTTATAAATCTGACATAATACATAATTAAGTCTTATTACTTTGTGAATTTACTTTGTAATTAAAGTATTTCTCTATAAAAATAAAAAAAATAAAAACAAAATCATTTCTAAGTACCACTCATTTTCATGGTTTTTACTGGAGGTCGAAACCAGAAGGTGCACGTGAGCAAAAGTAAGAAGCATGCGAGTGCATGTCTTTAGTCCAGTCAAATATTGCCATGGAGTCTTCATTTATTATTGTTGTTGTCATTGTTGCTGCTCTTTAAACAACTTTCCTAAGCATTAGATGATCAGGAAAAGATTTTGGTCTTTTGCGCCTTGATCTTCAATTATGTTCTTGTGGAAGGAAAGACCGAGATTCAACTTTCTTTTTGGAATTCAATGAAATATCTTTGTATGGGAAGTAAGAGATCTTTGAATAAGGTAATTTAAAAGATTACTATAATAATGCTATCGATAGATTCGGTACTCCAAAGTCTAAAGCTGTAATTTCCATGATTGCCATTTATAAATCCCTTTTTTTATGACTGTTTAAATATCACAATATTATAAATGGAAATTAAATAATATCGATGGCTTTTTGTTACTCTATTTAGTACTCTATTTAGGCAACAAAAATATACACATGATCAAGATATCCAGCAGCAGAACAGCGGTTTATTAGTAGTGAGCTTAACAAAGTTAAAATTTGGCCAACATTTGACTAGGAAACATAAAAATGAGCTGTAGTAGACTCAACAAAACTACAATAATTTTAACTTTCATCAATTTCATTGGCTACATCTATTGAGCCCCAATTGCTGAAGAAAACATTATTTTGACATAAAAAATTCCATTTCCAGCGTCTACTCATTTCAAGGCAAGCGTTTTGTTTTGTTTATCTACATCTATTTCTTGGAATCCACAAGGAGGGGAAAGCTAGGAATCAAGTTTCGTTTTGGGTTTTAATTTGGATACACCACAACTTAATTCCTCTAAGGTATACTTTGTACTTTTCACTTATTCATTTCATGTGCTTTATGTATGATTAATTCGTAGTCACGACTTTTTCAACTCTAAACATTATGAACGTTGGAAAATTACAATTAAAATTAAAATATAAACATTAGAAAATTAATATGTAATTTTTTAATAACGAATAAATATTTAAATTACAATTCGAATAAAAATAAATGAAAATGTCAAAATTAATATTTTGATAGAATAGTGATAGATTTGTTGAGTTTGTTATTTGGTATTGTTGAAAAATGACTAGCTAAATTTGTAAAAGTGAATTTCCTAGTCAAGTTTTGGTCAAATTTTATTGAGCCAACTACTAATGCTTTATCTTCCTTCATAATACCAGCCAGTATAAAGCTAAACAAGTACATGATCTAGAAACCGTTTGGATTGATAAACACTCTTAACACATCTCATTTCATCTCATTTTATCATTATAATTTTTTCAAATTTCTGCACAAAATATAATAAATAATTTAGCTTTTTCAAATATCAAAACAATAATAATATTAAAAAATAATATTCTAACAATATTTTATTCAACTTTTAACTTTCATCTAAAACCGTATCATCTCATATCACTATCCAAACAGCCTCTCAAGTCTCTTTCCAAAAATAAAAAAAATACATGATCTAGTCAGCAAGCTTTCTTTTTAGAACGTGTAATACACTTCATATATAAGTCATATGATCTCTTGATAAAGTTGGAAAGAAATACGACTAGAACTAAACAAACAAAAGGCTAATGTGATGGGTTGATATCATAGTTTATTAAATAATTTTTAATGAGAGATATTTTAGTTATAAAGAAATTCTATAAAATTAAACTTACAAATTAATATTATTTGATATGATACGTTAGATTGTAAAATTATTTTTATTACAAACTAGTTCTAACGTATTATATAAAACCATAAAATCTTCAATTTGTATTATAGTTTTTTTAAATCTATTTATAATTATAACACTTCTCATCTTTAATATATATATATATATATACATATGTGTGTGTATATAGGTTATGGACTCTATGGATCGAGCATCATCTTAATTTCTTAATGTCTATTATTAAAGATGATTAAGTGGTCTGTTGGTCTTTCATCCATAGCTAGTATTGCGCCCCTTGGAAACTTCTTTTTATTTTTTATTCTTAAAAAAAGAACAACCCCATCAATGCATGACGACCAACACCACCCTCAAAACAACAAAAGATTTCTCTTTGTTGCTTCTTCGATCCTTTTGTAATTTATTTTTCCCTTTTGAAAAATAATAGGTACAGTCATTTTTTCACAATAATTTAGATAATAATACTTTTAAAAAGGAACAGTTTTGTGAGTATTTTATAAAGTACTCTTATTTTACAACATATATAGGTGTCTTTACTCTCTTTCTACGTACTCTCCCACCAACTCACTACTGCTGTGCCGTCTGACCACGATTCGGACGCTGCCCTCCTAATTATTCTATAATATAAATTATTCTATAATCCCAACACTTGGAACTTCGTTGACCGACCGAGCCAATTCACCACATCCTCTAATGTGGAGATCTGCGTGGAAGAGCGATCTAGCTAGATCCAACTATCTATATTAAATGAGAGAGATGAAGTTATATAATATTATAGTTTTTTTCCGAATATTACTTCACAGCTAGCTAGCTAGTTGCTCTGCATGCATTAATATCTTCGATCCTTCGTTAAAAAATAGTGTTAAAACATCCCTCCAGAAGGTAGACATCCCTCGTACTAAGGGACTATTTGATAACAATTATTCTCAAGTATTTTTAAATATTAACAAATATTTCTTTTCAAAACATCATTTAAAGAGAAATCACTTTTCAATTTTCTTCATATAATCAATTATAATTTTTTTTAAACTTTCAAACAAAATACAAAAGGTATATAACTTTTTTAAATTTCAAAACAAAAATTATATTCTTAGTACTCTTAATCAACTTTTCATCTCTCATTTCGATTTTATAAACATCTTAATTTAAACTATTTTATTACCATTCATAAACAATTTCATTATTATTTACGAATATTCTATTCAAACGATCTCTAAAGAAAAATTATATTTATAAGCTGGTGTGGATAACGCATCTAATAAAGTGTTTAGATAACATAATTTAATTTAGAAAATAAATTTTAAAATATGAATCTTATAAATCAAATCTTACAATTTAAATAATATAAATGATATGATCTACGGACTGATTTAAAAATATAATAACTCAGACTAAAACAATCAAACAAATATTAGTGTTTTATTAGTGATAGTTATTTTGGCCGCTATAATGTTTATATATGCAATGGCATTAATTGTCTAATATTAATGATGACCAAATCTTTCGTCACAATTGTGTTAGTTTTTGCGACGATTTTGTTTGGATGAGATTTTTTGGGACCAAGTATGAAACTCTTCTTATGACGAAATTGGTGTCGCTAAATGTGGTATCTTTCACAACGGTTTACTTTTGTCGTCATTAATAACTTTCAATGACGAGATATTTTCGACGAATGTGCGGCGATTTTTTTTTTGCAAAAACCTATTTATGATGAAAATTCAATGTTTAGTAACGAGCTTTTTTTCTCAATAAAAACTTTATTTCTTGTAGTGCCAATTAACAAATATAGCAATAATTAATTAGAAAGAGAGAGAGAGAGAGTCCAGACATTTATTAAATTTCTGGTTCCAAACCCATCTCATCATTACAAACCCATCTCAACTCATTTCATCTCATCATTACACCTTTTTCAAATCCCAATACACTTATAATATTTAAAATTTAACTTTTTCAAATCCCAATACACTCATAATATTTAAAATTAATATTTTAACAATATTTTATTCAACTCAACCCAACATCCAAACTTAACCTTAAACTTATAACATTGTTAGTTGCGGTGCAGGATTGACGTGGCCGCACAATATATAGAAACAGAAACTAGTTTTCGTATAATCTTCTATAAAGTAGTGAGATGCAAATCTTAACTATAACGGACGAAGAAAGATCTAATTAGATAGTGGGATAATTCATATTTAAATTAAGAAGTTAACCCCTCAGCTTATAATACTCCTCGTAATGATCCTCACAAGCATGCATTTACTCTCTCTCTTCTCTCTCTTCTTCTTCTTTTCTATATATATATATATATATAAAGCAACCCTCCCATCATGAATTGAAGACAACTACTTAAACAAATGAGTACATATATATACTTATTAAATTTTTGGGTTTTGTGATTTGAGGATGAGGACATGATCATAATTAATTCAATGAGTAAAATTCTATATAGAGAAATTATATTTGTAGTCTTCAAGTGAGAACTACATGTGCAAGCCATTTATTAAATAAGAAAAAGTATAATTTTAAGCGGGATATTTTTATAATTTTAAAAATTTTCAAAAATAAAATTACCTATAATCTCCATTTTGGAGACTATGTAGCATTGCTCCTCTATATATAATAGTACATGGCAATTATCTATATATATATATATATATAATGCAATAGATTCGATCCTAAATTATATAAAATATAAGTAGAAAAGATGGAGGACATTAATGCACAAGACTTTCAACTTGGGAATTAATGATTTAGTGGATGGGAGGCATTAATGGTCTACTTCACTCCGAAAAAAGCATATTTCAATAAAAAAAGCATTAACGGTCTTTCGTCTTGGTCATCGTACGTCTTTTTTCTTTTGTTTGGGCCATGCACGATCTAAATGCAAACCCCACTTGTTGAAATTTGCTGGAATTGGTCCGCAATATTGACGACGTGCGATTATTTGACATTAAAAAAGATCGATCAAGACATATACGGCTTAACTACCTTGAACATATATACCTAAAATCATCAATTGTTTCAAAAATTTAAATTTATGAAAAGAGATAGATTTTATTATTTATTTTATATTTTAATACTATTCCTCATGTGTAGTCTAGACTCTTTCTCAATGAGTAGTATAATACATGAATTATTTAATTAAATTAAATAAAGTGTAGAGTCAGGGTTCAAATTCAGGACCTCTGTTCTGATACCATGTGAAATCACTACTTGTTCTAAAAACTTAAACTCATAAGAAGAGGTGGATTTTATTATTTATTTTATATCTTAACAATATATATATATAATTAGGAATCAGCGGTTTGCATTAGAGCACTCAGTAGTCTTGATAGTATATGTTTTTTCATCCTAGAATATACCTTGGAAGCATGCATGATGCATTATTGAGGTTTATTCTTATTCAGCAACTTCATATCTCCACCCGACTGGGCCAGTACTATATATATGTTATCGAGATAACATAGGTAATTTTTAAGTTAGAAGTACTATTACATGAAAATGAAGGGATATGTACATAGAACATAAAGCAATAGAAAATGGAAAGAAAGTCACTGCAGGGGGTTGAAAAAGAAAAAGTAGAAGAGAATCTAGAAGAAACTTGAGGTGAATTAAGGTCGAAGATGATCAATTAATAGAAAAGATTAATGCAGTATGTTATGAGCCCTTTTTTTCCAAGAAAATTGTATTTTTAGATTTTATAAAGTCTTTAGGACAACACTTTTAAGTTAAAAGATTAAATGTATCATGTTTAAAAGAATGGGGGCTAAAATTTAATTTGGCATAAATTAAAGTTTCAAAGTATACTTGAAACTTTTCTTCAGATATTGTTACAACAGATGTGTAATTGGTTATAGTAAGTACGAAGGCTATTTTTAATTTTTTAAGGGGACCAAGAACAACTTTTTCAATTTTTTAAAGGAAAACAATTCATATATTCTTAAGATCATGTGTAAGCTCTATTTAAAAAAGTAAGTAAATTTGAGATATACAAAAAAAAAATTCATTTTTAGTAGTATATACATATGATATGTCCCATTGTTTTTCAACGGGAGTGTGCAAAACCCTAGAACTCTAACTAGTATTTCTCTTTTTTAATTAAAAGGCTCAATGAGTAATACTAAATACAGTTATAGATTGTGTAAATATCGCACACTCATTTTAAAAAATAGTGAAATTCACCATTTATTTTTTCTTTATGAGGGTCTCATATTTATTCATTTTTTTTAAATGTGACTTTTGAACTAATTTGCACACTTTTAAATTATAAATATCATTATATTTATAGGAGTGCGCAACGCCTGAACAACTTGTGACTGTATTTTAAAAAGAGTTTTATTACGTACAAGTGAATTCACGTACTAATGCTGATACTTGCATATTCAAAATTCAAATTGATACTATTTTTAATAAAATTTACTTTTTAAAATAGGTGCATACATTAGTGTACAAAATTACTTACAACTAGATTTTTCTTTTTATAAAAATTTGAGGGAATAAACATGAGATCAGCGTTTTTGTGGACGGCCTGCACGTCGGCCAGACAAGCGGCCTATAAATACACCCATGCTTGGATGGAGATTCAATTCAAAACAAGATCTCATGATGCTTAGCCTACAAAATTAATACACAAAGCCCTTTTTATCTTTTTTGAAGAGAACTACTTCAAGTCTCCAACCCACAGCTATAAAAAAGTACCCTTCTTCCTGTATTTGTTTCTCAATTCATACTTTCTAACTTCATGATTTATTCTCTCGATCCTGCATGATTAGTTCTCAGTTAAAGATTTTGCAAGTACAATAAAGACGTCGAAAACAGAATTTTGGGGTTCGTACGTGGACCTGGAAACAACGTGATTTTGGTGATCTTCATCTGAAAGAATAGGTGGCCATATTGTCACTGTTAGGTGCATGCATGACAGCTTGCCTTCGTCGTAAAGTCCGAGAATCCCATAGGGCCATAAGACTTCTGAATTTTATATATAGGATATAGGAAACCACAAATCCAAGGTATATATATATATAAACCTCCCCATGCATGCAAAATACTCAGTTTTTATTATAAGGCCAGTACTGCATCAAACTATTTCGTTTTGCATGGTCCTTTAAGCCTAGGTTGACAAATGGCAAGCCAGAAGCACCTCGCCTCTTTCATCCTTTTCTTCCTGCTCAACTCCCGTGTCAAACAGTGCATCGCAGCGGTGATACCAGTGGGAGTGGTGCTTGATTTGAACTCCACGGTGGGCGATTTGGCAGAGAGCTGTATATCCATGGCGCTTTCAGATTTTTATGCAGTGAATGGCCATTATCGAACCAGGCTTGCACTATTCACCCGGGATTCTAGGGGAGATGTTGTTGGTGCTGCATGTGCAGGTAACAATAATATTCTCACATTCTCACACACGTCCTGAAATCTTTGCTGCCATTGCAGGAACTTTATTTTGAGTTGGCCCCTGATCTTGAGTGCTCCCGACCTCTGGTCTGGTTGCCCTTTTAAAAAAATAAAAATAAAAAATCTGCTAGCGTTTGTCTAGGCGGCCTTCGACCTCCAGAAAAAAGTTTCAGTACTTTTAAGAGCTTAATTAATCCCCCTTATACGGAGTCAGATGCCACTGCTGATTGTAGTGCTGTGTGGTCCTGTATCGATATCCTTACTTAAAGAAGTACAAACTACATGCTTCTAGGTTGTCGATTAAACCGAGCTTTCTATTCAAATAAGCATCGAAAATGCTAGTTTTATTGCAATTCTTCCTTTCAAAAAGAAGATTTACAAGAATATACTTCATATTTTCATGTAAGGTTTGATTTTGTTACGAAAGCTGATGGCAATGAAGTGAAAAATATGAAAAATGGCAGAGAAAATAATCACATACAACACAAGATTTACGTGGTTCGGCAAATTGCCTACGTCCACGGGAGTTGCAAATTATTTATATATATGAGAGATCACAATACAATGGAGGAGGAGAAATATTGTTCTTCACAGAGTTCTTGAGGCACACACACTACCAAATGAAGTATAAATGGCCTATTTATACTTCTCACGGCGGAAAACCCTAATTCTAGGCAAAGCACAGAACATTCGCTCGAGCGGCGTGTCGAGCGCGCGTTGAGCGAACTTCCCTTCCTCATTCGCTCGAACTCACTGTCGAGCGCACGTCGAGCGTTCGACTCTGCCAGATTTCGCTTGAGCGGCCAATGCCTTCGCTCGAGCGAACTTCTCTTCCTGGAGGCACCGCTCGAGCTCACAGTCGAGCGGCCTTCGAGCGTTTGAATCTGCCTGGTTTCGCTCGAGCGGCAGCCTCGGCAAAAGGCTGCCGCTCGAGCGAAGTGGACCAGACTCCACTACTCAACAATTCTCCTACTTGGAGACTGGTACACTCGCTGCATCGTCCTCTTCCTCAAACGTGATATCCTCCACTTCTGCAACTCACTGCCCTTGTCTTCATGCCAGAAGACCAACTGAAGTTGCACACAACTTCAGTTTCTCAAGTATAACACTCTTTGTCAACATATCAGCCGAGTTCTTGCTACCACAAATTTTCTCAAGTAACAACTGTCCATTATCTAACAATGATCGTATGAAGTGATACCTGATTTGAATGTGCTTTGTCCTGGAATGAAATGCTGGATTCTTGGCAAGGAATATGACACTCTGACTATCACTATAGAGAGTGCCTTTCTGATTCTTTTTACCCAATTCCTCCAAGAAGCCCTGTAGCCATATCATCTCCTTTGCAGCCTCTGACACTGCAACATACTCAGCTTCTGTAGTAGACAAAGAAATTGTTTTCTGCAGATTAGAACCCCATGACACTGCAGTACCACCAATAGTATAAACAAAACCTGTGGTACTCTTTCTGCTATCAATATCACCAGCTAAATCAGCATCAACATAGCCCTGCACCTCTAAACTCTTTCCTGAGAAACACAAGCACGTTTCTGAGGAGCCCTTTAGGTACCTCAAAATCCACTTCACTGCTTCCCAATGTTCTTTTCCTGGTTTACTCATGTATCTACTCACAACTCCCACTGCATGGGCAATATCCGGTCTTGTGCAGACCATAGCATACATAAGTGAACCAATAGCTGAGGCATAAAGAACCTTACTCATATAGTCTTGTTCCTCCTCTGACTCGGGTGACTGATTTTTGCTGAGTCTGAAGTGACTGCCCAAGGGTGTGCCAACTGGTTTGGCCTTGTCCATATTGAACCTGTTGAGTACCTTCTTCACATACTCAGCCTGTGACAGCCTCAACGTACCTCTGTCTCTATCTCTGACAATTTTCATGCCAAGGATTTGCTTTGCAGCTCCAAAATCCTTCATTGCAAAGTGCTCTGACATCTATTTCTTCAGATTATTGATCTCATCAATACTAGCCCCTGCAATAAGCATGCCATCCACATACAACAGCAGAATAATGTAGGAATTGTCAAAATGCCTAACATAACAACAGTGATCTGCTTGACATCTGATGTACCCTGCACTGCACATGAAGTTGTCAAATTTCTTGTACCACTGTCTAGGAGCTTGTTTCAGGCCATACAAGCTCTTCTTTAGTCTACAAATTGAACCTTCCTTTCTCTGTACTACAAACCCTTCAGGTTGATGCATGTAGATGTCTTCTTCAAGATCTCCATGAAGAAAAGCTGTCTTCACATCTAGCTGCTCAAGAAATAAATCTTCAGTAGCAATTATAGACAGTACCATCCTGATGGTTGTAATCTTCACTACAGGAGAAAAAATCTCAAAGTAATCAATACCCTGCTTCTGCTGAAAGCCTTTTACAACAAGTCTAGCCTTGTACCTCTTACTGCCATCATGCTCAGTTTTCACCCGGTACACCCACTTGTTGTGTAATGCCTTCTTCCCCGATGGAAGTTCTGTCAACTCCCATGTCTGATTCTCTAGCAGAGAATCCATCTCACCTTTCATGGCCAGCTCCCACTTGCAAGAATTTTCATCTTGCAAGGTTTCTTCATAACTCTGCGGTTCTCCTCCATCTGTCAACAGAATGTAGTTCAAGGTTGGTGAGAAACGCTGTGGAGGACGTCTAGTCCTAGCTGACCGTCGAACTGCAGCTGTGGGAGTGGACGGCTCTGAAGCTGACTGCGGAATAATAGGAATGGGTGCACTGGACCCACTCTCCCCGTCACTCACATCTCTACTCTGCACTGTGACCTCTGGTAGGTCATCCAAGCTTACAAACTCGGACTCCTGAGGAGCTGTTTCAGAAGTTGTACTAGACTTGTCCTTGTACATAGACTTCTCATTGAAAATTACATTTCTGCTTCTTATGATCTTCCGACCCTGATCATCCCAGAAACGATAGCCAAATGCCTCGTCTCCATAGCCAATGAAATAACATTTCTTTGACTTCGCCTCAAGTTTACTTCGAGCATCAGAATCAATATGAACATAAGAAAGACAACCAAATGTTCTAAGGTGAGAAAATTTGACCTCTTTCTCACTCCAAACCTCCTCAGGCAATTCATGATTTAATGGAACTGATGGCCCTCTGTTTATCAAGTAGACTGCAGTGCTGGCTGCATCTGCCCAGAAAGTAGGTGGTAGTCCGGCGTGCAGCCTCATGCTTCTAGCACGCTCATTTATGGTTCTGTTCATACGTTCAGCAACTCCATTTTGCTGTGGTGTCCCAGGAATGGTCTTCTCCATTCTGACACCCAGAGCTGCACAATACTCCTTGAACCCACCATCAATGTACTCACCACCATTGTCAGACCTCAAACATTTCAGCTTTAGGCCTGTTTCTGTCTCTACCATGGCCTTCCAAGTTTTGAACACATTAAATACATCGGATTTATGCTTCAGAAAATAAATCCACACCTTCCTACTATGATCATCAATGAACGTGACATAGTAACGAGAACCTCCAAGAGATGCCACTGGGGAAGGTCCCCACACATCTGTGTGGACTAAGTCCAGTTTTCCTGTCTTAGGCGTCCTGCCACTTCTCAAGAAACTGACCTTCTTCTGTTTCCCCATAATACAGCTCTCACACATACTGAGATCAACTGTCTTCAGTTCTGGTAGCTTGCCTCTAGACAGAAGTTCTTTCAAACCCTTCTGACTCATATGGCCAAGCCTGCAATGCCACAAATCTGTTGTGTTCTCTGCAACGGTAGTAGCAATAGTGTTAACCAAACCGGTAGTCATGTATAGTGTACCAGTTTTCCTACCCCGAGCCAGTACCAATGCCCCTTTTGTGACCTTCCAGGTACTATCTGAGAACACTACTGAGTGCCCACACTCATCCAGCTGCCCAACAGAAATGAGGTTCTTCTTCAACTCAGGAATGTGTCTGACCTTTTGCAAGGTCCATTTGTTCTTGTGAGGGAGTGCAATGTCAATGTCTCCCATCCCTACCACGTTCAAAGCTTCTCCATCAGCCAGATACACCTTCCCAAAATCACCTGCGACATAATTTCGCATTAGCTCCCGGTGGGAAGTTGTATGGAAGGAAGCCCCTGAGTCCAGTATCCAATCATCAACTGGACTATGAACTGCAAGCAATAGTGCATCATGTACTTCTTCAGTTACAACATTAGCACTATCATTCTCGGTCTTTCTAGGATTTTTGCAGTTCTTCCTTATGTGGCCAGCTTTGCCACAATTCCAGCAAGTAACCTGCTGACCAAGCCTCAACTTGCTCTTGCCTCTGTGGTTTGATTTTGACCTTCCTCTATTCGAGTTCCTATCATGTGATCTCCCTCGAGAATCAACATTCAGTGCTGAACTCGAACACGAGGTCTCACCTGAATCTCTCCTACGCACCTCCTCAGTCAAAATCAAGTCGCGAATATCATCATATTTCAACTTATTTTTACCAGCAGAATTACTAACAGCCATTCTCATGGCTTCCCAACTATTTGGCAATGAAACCAATAATATCAGTGCACGTATCTCATCATCAAATTCAATTTCAACAGACGACAATTGATTTGTGATAGTATTAAAATCATTCAGATGTTGTGCAACAAACGTACCACCTGCCATCTTTAAGTTGAACAACTTTTTCATTAAATGTACCTTGTTATTCGCTGACGGCTTTTCATACATGCCTGACAAAGCCGCCATGAGATCCGCCGTCGTCTTCTCCTTGATGACGTTGTGTGCAACGGATCTCAACAGGGTTAGTCGAATAACCCCCAAAATTTGTCGATCCAACAATTTCCATTCATCCTTATCCATCTTCTCCGGTTGTTTTCCCAACAATGGAAGATGCAGCTTCTTCCCATAGAGGTAGTCCTCTATTTGCACCCTCCAGTAACCAAAATCCGTGCCATCGAATTTCTCGATCCCCGATACCTTCACTTCATCTCCAGCCATCGTCTTCCTTCAGATCCGAACCACGGCTCTGATACCAATTGTTACGAAAACTAATGGCAATGAAGTGAAAAATATGAAAAATAGAAGAGAAAACAATCACACACAACACAAGATTTACGTGGTTCGACAAATTTCCTACGTCCACGGGAGTTGCAAATGATTTATATATATGAGAGATCACAATACAATGGAGGAGGAGAAATATTGTTCTTCACAGAGTTCTTGAGACACACACGACCAAATGAAGTATAAATGGCCTATTTATATTTCTCACGGCGGAAAACCCTAATTCTGGGCAAAACACAGAACATTCGCTCGAGCGGCGTGTCAAGCGCGCGTCGAGCGAACTTCCCTTCTGCATTCGCTCGAGCTCACTGTCGAGCGCACGTCGAGCGTTCGACTCTGCCTGATTTCGCTCGAGCGAACTTCTCTTCTTTGAGGCACTGCTCGAGCTCACAGTCGAGCGGCCTTCGAGCGTTTGAATCTGCCTGGTTTCGCTCGAGCGACGACCTTTTGCCGCTCGAGTGAAGTGGACCAGACTCCACTACTCAACAGATTTTAAACATTATGTTGTCATTTGCGGAGGAGTTGGCACATATATATAGTTCCTATGCGGAGAAAATTGCCCTCCTACATGAGTATGGTACTAATTAAGAGCTACAGGCGATACAAAATCAATAATGGTACTTGGTCACTCAAATTGGAAAAAAAAAAAAAATCCCAATAAAAATATTCAACTTCCTATGTATATAACGTGCGTTAGGAGCAGCATGAACGCCTTTACTTTCATCGCCATTGTTTCCTACATTTTGGACAAATTTCATAGTACATGCAGTCCTAAACAAACCAAGAAAGGGCATTATGGCAAGAATATTATAGGTCCTAATTAAGAGGAACTTCTTTCCCTGGGAATTAACCCTGAGATTCTAACTTTTCAAATGGAATGCAGCTATAGATTTGATGAAGAACGAAGAAGTACATGCAATCATCGGACCTCAAAGGTCATCGCAAGCTAAGTTTGTCGTCGATATTGCTGAAAAGGCTAAAGTTCCCATCCTTTCCTTCTCAGCCACCAGTCCTTCTCTTCCCCCAAACCGAAGTCCATTTTTCATTCGGACAGCCCAAAATGATTCAGCTCAAGTGAAAGCCATAACGGCCTTAATTAAGGCTTATGGCTGGCAAGAAGTGATACCCATCTACGAAGACACGGATTATGGCAACGACTTAATCCCATACGTGACAGAAGCACTCCATGATGTTGACGTCCGTGTGCCTTACAGAAGTGTCATTTCCCCATCCTCAAAACATATCGATATCTTGGAGGAGCTTAAAAAATTAAAGGAAATGCAAACGAGAATATTCCTCGTGCACATGACTGCTTCTCTTGGATCAAAGTTTTTTGTTAGTGTGAAGAATGCAGGAATGATGAGTGAAGGGTATGCATGGATAATCACAGAAGGGCTATCGGGTCTGTTTGATCCTCTGGATTTAGAAATCATGGACTCCATGCAAGGCGTTTTGGGAGTCAGGTCGTACGTATCCATGTCAAAAGATCTTGAAGATTTTGAAAGAAGATGGACAAGCAATTTCACCTCGGGAAAACCAACTTATAAGAGTATTCCTGGATTAAACCTGTTCGGATTACGGGCATATGATACTGTTTGGGCATTGGCAATGGCGGTGGAGAAGGCTGGCATAGAGCGTTCTAGTTTCTTGAAGCAAAATAATGGTAGCAAATGTAAAGTTGATCTTGCAGCTCTTGGAATATCTGAAATGGGTCCAAGGCTTCTGAACGCAATTCTAACCACTAGATTTCAAGGACTAAGCGGAGATTTTCATCTGGTCAAGGGACAATTAGAAGCATCAGCCTTTGAAATATTCAATATTATAGGGAAAATAGAGAGGATTATTGGATATTGGACTCCAAAGAAAGGACTTTCACGAGAACTGAATGACACTCATCATGGTGAAGTAAAATACTCAACATCAAAGGACAAACTCAAGCAACCAATCTGGCCAGGAGACACAACAGATCAGCCAAAAAAGTTGAGGATCGGGGTTCCAATAAGAGAAGGTTTCAATCAATTTGTAAGAGTGGAATGGAATCCTCATACTGGTAAGCCGACGATATCTGGGTTTTCAATTGAATTGTTTCTTGCTGTGATGGATCTGTTACAGTTTTGCCATGGACATGAGTTTGTGCCGTACGTGAATGAAAAAGGGCAGACTGCTGGGACTTCCGATGAACTTCTTTACCAACTCAAACTCAAGGTGACCATTATTTAGCTAGCTTTCATGCATTAATAATTACATGGTTATAATTTGATGTGTAACTTCATATATATACATATGTAATGATAATGATCTGTTCTCTCTCAAAAATATTGCAGAAGTTCGATGCCGTGGTTGGAGACGTAACAATTGTCGCTAATCGCTCGTCATATGTGGATTTTACGTTACCATACTCAGAATCAGGTGTGTCAATGGCGGTTTTGATGAAAGATAATGAGAAGGAAAATATATGGATTTTTCTAAAGCCGCTAACTTGGGATCTCTGGTTAATAATCGGGGCTGTCTCCATTTTCACGGGTTTTGTGATATGGGTTCTTGAACACCGTGAAAACCCTGAGTTTAGTGGTTCCCCAAATCAACAGATTTGCATGATTTTCTGGTTCTCCTTCTCCACGCTCATCTACGGTCACAGTAAATTCTCTTTTTCCACTACAAATTCTTTTTGAAATAAATGATACCTTTTCCAAGCAAAGTCTAAATATTTGCGTATGCTGTTGTACGTAGGGGAGAGAGTGATGAACAGCTGGTCAAGATTGGTGCTTATCATATGGCTATTTGTAGTGCTCATACTAACACAGAGTTACACAGCAAGCTTGGCTTCAATGTTGACAGTACAACAACTGAAGCCTGCATTTGTGGATGTGACTGAGATCAAAAGGAATGGTTACTTTGTAGGGTATCAGAAAGATTCTTTCGTCCGAGGGTTTCTCGTGAAACAGTTAAATATTGATGAGTCCAAGTTGAAGCCTTATTCAACCCCAGAGCAATATCATGAAGCACTGTCAAGAGGAAGCCAAAATGGTGGGGTTGCTGTCATCTTTGACGAGATCCCCTATATTAAGATATTCCTTGCCAAGTATGGCTCCAAGTATACCATGGCTGGACCAGTCTACAAAACTGACGGATTTGGCTTTGTGAGTCGCTCTCTCTCTCTTCACCTCCATTCATTCTAAATTGATACATTTTAAGTAGCTATCTATATAAGTAATTAATATATGAATTCGTTTCAGATATATACTGTGCTGAGTATGAGTGGTGGATGATAATATTTAAAATGAATAGAAACATTCCTTTGAATGAATGCCTGTGTATTTCTTGAACTACTCCATTATGCTATCGAAATTTCTTACGAGTGCTATCGAATCTTCTGCTTTCTTGCTAATTCAGGCCTTCCCGCGTGGATCCCCCCTAGTCCCTTACATGTCAAGAGCAATCTTGAATGTCACTGAAGATAAAGAAAAAATGAAGGAAATTAGGCGCAAGTACTTGGCACCTCAAATACCATGCGAAGATCTAGGTCCTGAAATCATCCCTTCAAACTCCCCTAGTCTTGGTGTGTACAGCTTTGGGGGCCTGTTCATCATAACAGGACTGGCTTCCATGTCTTCCCTCCTGATCCATGTGTTCAGGTGCCTTCGTTTACACTGGCCAGCTTCAAACAATATCTCTACGGAAGGATACTTTTGGCTGAGATTTGTTAAATTGGTAAAGCATTTCGACCTGGAATATCAATGTTCACCTCCTTTGAGTATAAATGGATCCACACCAAATCCTGCAATGAGTCCTGAAGGTTTGGGAGCTTCACATCGCATAGATGATATGCACAACCATTCAAGGACATTTAATGAAACAGCAGACAATGTTTCTGTAGCCAGAGGATGATGATGATGAAATCTTTCCGTTAGGGCATGGTGATACATCTGTGGATGTTCCTAATAACTTATTATGAACATGAAGTATTACTATTTTTATGAGTTGTTTAAATAAACCAAGTCCTTAGGATTGCCTTTGCTCTTAATATTAGTGTATCAACACGCACACACGCACGAACACATGGATTCACAGAGTTGCCCAGTCCCTCAAGAGAATGTCAAACTTAAGTAGCATAAATAATGACAAATGTTCAATACCCCAGCCCCTCATTTTGCTTAGCCTTGATTTCAAGTTCCAACTTCAAACTTCCCGCTCTACTGGAAACCATGAGTTGCGTTCACAAGGAAACACCAAAAATTATAGGGTCAAACCACTCCCTTACATTTAATTTCGAAATCAAACCCAAATTCTCTTCTTGGTGAACAATACTAACTTCTCAATAAACTAACAAGAGAAATAGAAGACAAAAAAAAGTAGGGGGCCATACAACTGTTGCGAGTACAAACAGTGTGCCCATTTATTATCAATTAGTCATAACTAACCTCTGACTTCATAGCCGACTCAAGACCAGTAAACCATTTGTAAAACTGCAACATAAAGGAAAGGCAAATGATGCAAAGCAAAAATTATAGATGTTAATCTCAGTTACCACGGAACCAAACAATAAATCAATAGAACTTCTGTCAAACGCTCGTTAGGGACCAAAAGAAGAGGAATGATTAAAATTTAACGGAATCAAATTGAGGCGAGTTGCCCCTATTAAACAATATACTCTTAAAGATCTTGGCTGCTTTCTCCTTGTTGAAGCAATTGTGACATTATAAAATGAGAAGCATAGTACAAATCCTTAAAGAACGAGGATTGATGTTAACCACACAATGTCAAGACTCTGCCCGACAAGCCGCAAAGCATGAATCGGCCAAAAGCCCCCAAAGGTGCTGCCCAAAGATCCATAAATATCACAGAATGCAGACGAGTGGAAAAAACAAACATATTGCATGAAAATGGGTATGGCAGTGATCTTGTGCAAGAGATATGAGCAAGATATTAATTAACGACTAATAAAGAATGCCGTCTGAAGTAGAAGCATAAGCCTTAAGATGTAGATAAGAAACCAACAAGGATACGACATTACCTGGTTTGTATTGACCAAGAAAGGTTGGATAGCAGGACCAGAATCTGGATAGGGGTGTCCTTATCGGAAAGGGACAAGGCTTTATCTGGGTGGCCGGGAGACATGGTCTAGTGCAAGATTGGGCGGAAAGGGTCGTTCGGCAACCGCATGAGACAGCGTTAGAATTGCTGCTTGTTGCTGATCCGTTAGGGGAGCATTCTGAGCCACCGAAGAAAATTTCAAACAAAGGAAGCGTTTGCGATCATAAAGAAGCGTACAGACCCAATACTAGCACAGCAAGATTCCAGATTTAAAATGCGGATCTTGAAACAACAAAGCTCGATATCATATACACAGCAAAGAAGAATAAGTCAGTCGCATATACCTGTTCCCAATTAATAAGTCAATCGCACATACCTGTTCCCAATTTGAGGCGAAGTTGTAGCCTTTAGAAATTGCTCCCGATTTCGGAAGGGTAGGAGCGCTTAGTTTCGTGCTTGCCATTTGCACTCTCAGTCCTTAACTTCCCTTCTCCTCCACAACAAATCTCATTCGTCAGCTTCCACTTTAAGTCCTCGGAAAATATACCACAGCCGTCCGGTGGCTGTAAATCAGAGCGTCAGCCGATGAAATCGGGTTCCTGAGGGAGGAGTACGTTTGAGAAAATAAAAAGGGAAGGGGGATACAGTCTTACAGAGAGCTAAAAACGAACGTTGCCGCCTTGTCGGGGCCGTTAACGTCTGCTTTTTAGTGAGATGTGATGTGGGGACTGACCATCAGATTTGGTATTCTCATACGTGGCATCCATCAGGTCAAACTGGAGAAACGGGCGGATCTCAAGCCGGATGGGAGCCACTACGACGGGCTTCGCAATGCAAAAAATTGAAATAGGCGACGCAAAATATTTATCATCGAAAGTAGACAAAAAAGCGTAACTCAAAGAGATCAGGGGAAAGAAAGCTGTCCTTTTCAGATCGAGCTAGCCAGAGAATAATATATATATATATATATAAAGGAATTCAGCTGGACAATGATGCATTATATATTGTTTTCAATTCATGTAAATATCTCATCATCTTTGTTTCCTACCGATACTTTCCAAGTGATAGATATGATCTTATATTGATCTATATTTGATCCTACACATGATGACGAAATTACGAGACTCTCACCCATGGTACTGACTAATTTACTTATCTACCATGCCTCCTAGTACCCTGATCGAAAGACTGGAATTAAAAGCTGTCAGCCTTTAGTAATTCGGAACCAAAATATCGTACATAAGAAGTCATCTCGACCATTATTAATGTTTTCAAGTAAATATCTCATCCAATATGCATAAATATATAATATGGTCCATCATATATATGATCATCACACACACACACACAATATATATATATATATATATATATATATATATATATATATATTTATATATGCATGCAGCTATGTTATGTAATGTTC
The DNA here is from genome assembly GCA_011037825.1 of Carya cathayensis. Lineage (NCBI taxonomy): Eukaryota > Viridiplantae > Streptophyta > Magnoliopsida > Fagales > Juglandaceae > Carya > Carya cathayensis. The sequence goes on from QGSO01000287.1 coordinate 1,519,525, forward strand.
ATGTGTACGTGCTAAATGTGCATGCATGCATGCGTACGTAAGGCATTTATTTAATTATTCTTCACTTATATTCTTAATTTGTAAGCTTGCAATAGATGTGTAATGGGGAATTTTCCAAATTAAAGTAATAAAAATGAAGAGGTTAGGAGGCAATGATATATATCATGGGTTCCAGCTTAGACGTACGTACCACAAGTGACAAGCCTGCATCTACTTTATAAAAAGCATTACGATCGACTACCGGACTTTTTTCCCTTGGGACTCCAACAATATTTTGTGTGGTATCAGGCTATCAGCATGCACGCTAAACGCTAATTAATTTAATGGTGAACAAAGCATGAATTTAGCTACGGACATAACTCAAAGAAGAGAGATCAGATAAAGAGAGTACGTACGTATTTTGTTTAAGGATATATAGGTTTTAAAGCTAGGTTTAGATAATGTAATATTAATCTATTGATCCTTTATTAAATATTTAATTACGAGAAATGGAAAAAGTTATAAAAAGACTGATACATTTATTAATTTTTCACAACAAAACTAAGCATCAATCGAGTTTCTGGCCAAATTAAAAGGCGACATTAGCGTGCAGTGTTGAGGCCCAACAAGTAACAACATGTTAACTTAGGAGCGTGGGAATAAAAGTTGCAGCCCAGGAAATAAGTATATGCCCAACCGGACAAGATTTTGGGCCTTTTACCCACAAGAGAAGGTAACGATCGAAGTAAGGGGATGGATGTACGTAAGGTTACTAGCTTTGTCGTGACGGACGACGTCAACTTCAGGATCTTTGCGCAGCTCTCGTGTCCCGTCATGTCAAGTGAATCCAAAGCCGCCGTAACATAAACAGTACGTGGAAAATTCCAGACTTCCTTCTCGTCTGAGGTAATGACAATCTAATGAAACCACAAAACATGGTTATATATGGAAATTGGAATCCATTGACTGCTAATTTAGGATTCTAAAAGGCTCCTCCTCTGAGTATTGCTAATCCATTGACTGCTAATTTTCTCCATCAAGCAAGACTCGCCACGTAGGCCTAGGTCGCATGAACAGCTGAATTTATAAAAAAATTTATTTATTTCTTTTATTATTCTTTTGAAAAATATATTTTATTCTTCATTTTTCTCAACGAATTATTTTCTTTTTCCTTTTACGGTCTTGAAATTCTTGAAAAAAAAATGTATTTTTGTTTTGTAATTATTGTATTTTCAATTTTGCATGTTTTGTTAAATTTCTTTATAATTTTTTAGAATTATTTTTTAATGTTTTTATTATTTTTCATATTCTTTTTATTTGAGGGGTGATTGTCAAAATTGATATTTTTAGGATGATTATAACTAGAGTTCGTCTACCAAGAGCACGTGGCTCAGATGGCATTAGACCTAGCCTCTAAGAGGTCCTAGGTTCAATCCCCCTTCCCAAATCCTCTAATATAAAAAATAAAAATAAAATAATACTAGAGTTCATCTAAATACAGTCCTCGTTCGGGGCCTACTCATGCACTCTAGGACATTATTGTCTTTAAAATTTATTTGAATTACAACAATGTCCCTATTTCTTCTTCCGTCAAAATGCAAAATCGTGTTTCTGAAATGAACTAAAAAACTTCTAGTCCGATGGAGTGGTAGATTTGGTAATGCGTTTTTTGTTAGTTGCCTCGAGATTTTGTTGGTTATGGCTTTCAACAGGCAAACAACAAGATAATCAAAGAATTGAGCAAATCACAACTTTCTTCCTCTCGTACCAAACTCCTCACATATCTCTAAACTACAAACAACAAGAGCCAACAACCAAAGAGTGCTTGCTGAAGAAATCCTTAACCTGCGAGAAAGAAATTCATAATGTCAGCATATCCTTGAGGAGATATGTAAATGCAGCTGTAAACTCATGGTCACTGCAAACTGTTAAAGAAGATTATGGGGGATTCAACATCACATTACAAATAGATTGTCACTGCAAACTCAAATACAAAACTAACGCCAGAAAAATAATAAAATTAGGGAAATTTAAAGGACATCACCATTGCAATTCATTCAAGTCATATCCAATGTTAAAAATTGTTTTTTTTTTTTGCTTTCAGAAACCTGATCAACTAGGTAAAATCCTTTAACAACTTAACCTAAGAAAATGCCGTAGAGAATCTCCTATAGATTTTTGAAGCACAAAGGGAATGGCAAATTGAGATGAGGAAGGGAACGGCAAACTCACGCTCGCCGCTCAAGAAGGGAATGGAGGACTTAGATAATGACGGGGACGAAGGACCAACTTTTAGGAAGGGGTCATTATGTTGGTCTTCTCCAATACATACCGTTTGCTCTAATCAATCACAAACATCTCAATTCCACTTAGATGAAATGATGCGTCTCATATTTGGAAGTAACACGTCAGGCGTGCGTAAGGAGTCCCCTGACCAGGATTGCCTTTAGAATTATTCTTATAACTAGATGGTAATTTGGGCGGAATTCTTCTTATTCTTCCATATATATGCACATGTAAAAAATTATATATGTGACAATTTTGAATAATATATATATATATGTCGGTAAGAGGCTAATTAAATTGTCATCTATTTTCAATAAATTAGGTCTTCTAGAAGGAAGTCTTTTTCATCCGGTCACAATACGAAGTCTTTATTTTTTTGAATTAATTAAATCTTTGGTAAGAAATAACTAATATAGAAATTTAGTCCAACTACTTTTGACACATATGATCTGAGGAAATTACAAAGAAAATCCAAGCAATCCCACCACAGCTTGTCTAGTCTCCTTTAGAAATACAACAAAATTTAGGGAGAAAATTTTCCGTAAGCGTACATCAGTGGAAGCTCGCTTTGGCAATTACAAGAAAATTTCTACAATAACTTTCTAATTCTAGAAGCTGATGATCACATGAAATGAATATGGGAAAGAGAGACGTAGATTACATAAAATTAAACTTACAAATTGATATGGTTTTATAAGATTTGTTATATTTAGTTTACAATAAAAATAACTTTATAAATATGACATATTAATACATGATTAAGTCATATTACTTTGTGAATTTACTTTGTAAATTGTAATTAAAGTATTTCTTTATAAAAAAAAATCATTTCTAAGTACTACTCATTTTCATGGTTTTTACTGGAGGTCGAAACCAGAAGGTGAACGTGAGCAAAAGTAAGAAGCATGCGAGTGCATGACTTTAGTCCGGTCAAATATTACCATGGAGTCTTCATTTATTATTGTTGTTGTCGTTGTTGCTGGTCTTTAAACAACTTTCCTAAGCATTAGATGATCAGGAAAAGATTTTGGTCTTTTGCGCCTTGATCTTCAATTATGTTAGTGTGGAAGGAAAGACCGAGATTCAACTTTCTTTTTGGAATTCAGTGAAATATCTTTGTATGGGAAGTAAGAGATCTTTGAATAAGGTAATTTAAAAGATTACTATAATAATGCTATCGATAGATTCGGTACTCCAAAGTCTAAAGCTGTAATTTCCATGATTGCCATTTATAAATCCATTTTGATGACTCTTTAAATATCACAATCACTACAAGAAAAACGGCATTTTGTTTAAATCCATTTTGGTTGCGAATACTATTTTCGCCGCAATAAATTGATAACAAAAGACTGTTTTTCTTATAGTGAATATTATAAAATGGAAATTAAATAATATCGATGGCCTTTTGTTACTCTATTTAGGCAACAAAAATATATGCATGATCAAGATATCCAATAGCATATCAATAATTTATTAGTAGTGGGCTCAACAAAATTAAAATTTGGCCAATATTTGACTATGAATCATAAAAAGGGGCTACAGTAGGCTCAACAAAATTACATTAACTTTAGCTTTCAAGCCTAACAAAGTTACAGTAATTTTAGCTTTCATCCATTATATTGACCAAATCTATTAATAAGCCCTAGTTACTGGCCAAAATACTATTTTGACATAAAAAATTTCATTTCCCGCGTCTACTCATTTCAAGGCAAGTGTTTTGTTTTGCTTATTTGGATCTATTTCTTGGAATACATGAGGAAGGGAAAGCTTGGAATCAAGTTTCGTTTTGGATTTCAATTTGGATACACTACAACTTAATTCCTCCAAGATATACTTTGTACTTTCTACTTATTCATTTCATATGTTGTGTATGATGAATTCGTAGGCATAACTTTTTCAACTCTTAACATTATGAATGTTAGAAAATTACAATTAGAATTAAAATATAAACATTAGAAAATTAATGTGTAATTTTTTTAATAATGAATAAATATTCAAATTAAAATTAGAATTAAAATAAATAAAAATGTCAAAATCAATATTTAATAGAATAGTAATAGATTTATTGAATCTGTTATTTAATATTATTAAAAAGTGACTAGTTAAATTTATAAAAATGAATTTTCTAATCAAATTTTATCCAAACTTTATCTTCTGCATAATACCAGCCCGTATATAGCTCAACAAGTACATGATCTAGTCAGCAAGCTTTCTTTTTAGACCGTGTAATACACTTCATATATAAGTTATGATCTCTCGATAAAGTTGGAAAGAAATACGACTAGAACTAAACAAACAAAAGGCTATTGTGATGGGTTGATATCATAGTTTATTAAATAATTTTTAATGAGAAATATTTTAGTTATAAAGAAATTCTATAAAAATAAATTTACAAACTAATGTGACTTGACATGATATGTTAGATTATAAAATTATTTTTATTGTAAAATAGATCTAACGTATTATTTAAAATCATATTTAAGATCATCAATTTGTATTATAATTTTTTTAAATCTATTTATAATTATAGCACTTCTCATTATATAAATATATATATATATAGAGAGAGAGAGAGAGAGGTTATGGACTCTATGGATCGAGCATCATCTTGATTTCATAAAGTCTATTATTAAAGACGATCAAGTGGTCTGTTGGTCTTTCATCCATAGCTAGTCTGGTCAAATATTATGGTATTGCGCGCCTTGGAAACTTCTTTTTTTAAACAAAAAAAAAAAAACAATCCCATAAAATATTCTTGACATCAATGAGACGACCAACACGCTCAAAACAACAAAAGATTTCTCTTTGTTGCTTCTTCGATCCTTTTGTACATTCTTGGTCAAGCCGAGTGGCAAGTACCGCACGTAATTTATTTTTTCCTTTTGAAAAATAATAGATGCAGACACTTTTCACAATAATTTAGATAATAAAACTTTAAAAAAGGAACATTTTTGTAAGCAATATCTTTGCTTCCGACTCCAACTTTCCATAAAGAAAAAATTTCGGTCAGAGTCAGTACTCGGATTTTTAAATTTTTATTCAGTCCCAACTATCATTATACTCTTTCTAGGTACTCTCAGTCTCTCCTACCAACTCACTACTGCTGCGCCGTCCGACCATGATTTGGACGCTGCCCTTCTCAACCAAAGCTCACTCCATGGATCAATATTCCACATCCAATAGATTAATTAGGAGGTAGCAGTACTTGATCCACAAACCTTTCATTTCATTCTCTTCCATTTATTTATTCTCAGATTCCTTTTTTATTACTTTATTCTCGCTAGTGCAACACACACATATATAATATATATATGTGTGTGTGCAGATAGATAATGTATCTTTAATGATGTACATGATGACATGTGTTGATCGAGATGGATGGAAAAACCAAATTGAAAATAATCCCAACACTTGGAACTTTGTTGACCGACCGAGCCAATTCACCAAATCCTCTAATGTGGAGATGCGGAAGAGCTAGCTAGCTAGATCCAACGTACTGTCTATATTATAGTTTTTTTCCTGTATATTACTTCACAGCTAGCTACTAGCTAGTTGCTCTCCATGCAATATCTTCGATCCTTAATTTGTTGTTTTTGTTTCGTTTATTTTATTACTCTGTTTTTACACAACAAGGTTGAATTTGTTTAAATTGAGATTTAGAGATAGAAGTGACAACCAGCGGTCCAACCTAAAAAATAGTGTTAAAACATCCCTCAAGAAAGTACACATCCCTCGTACTAAGGGACTATTTGATAAGTATTTTTAAATATTCAAAAATATTTCTTTTTGAAACATTGATCAAAAGAGGAAGTAATTTTCAATTTCAAAATCTTAATTTTTTCCATATAATCATTATAATTTTTCTGAACTTTCAAACAAAACACAAAAAATAATACAACTTTTTCAAATTTTAAAATAAAAATTATATTCAAATAATTTTTTAACTCTATAATATTCTTAATCAATTTTTTATCTCTCATTTTCTAAAATCTAATAAAACATCTTAATTCAAACTATTTTACTATTAAGGGTGTAAAAATAAATCGAAAAACTGGACCAGAATATTATATATAATATATTTTATATTATATATAATATATATAATTAGGTATGAAATAATATATTATAATTTATAACATAACATTTTACTATTAAATATGAATATTTATTTGATCATATGTTTTAAATATAAAATATATATTAAATATATTTTATTGCATAATAAATTCACAAAATATTTCGTTTGATAAATACATTAATAATACTAATATACTTAATATATTAAAACCGAAAAACATGACCAAACCGAACCGGAATTGGTAAAACTAAAAGTACCAATTTAAGGGGTAACTGTGCACAATTGATTTAAAAATGTAAAAACGATATTACCAGTTCGGTATTAGATTTTATTCAAAATTAGACCAAACTGGACCCATTACACCTCTATTTACTAGTCTTCACAAACTATTTCATTACTATTAACAGATTTTTTGAGATATTCTTAGTATCAAAATGAGCCTTGCAAAAAATTATATTTATAAGCTGGCGTGGATAACACATCTAATAAAGTGTTTTTATGACATAATTTGATTTATAAGATAAAATTTAAAATCCGAATCTTACAAATCAAATGTTACGATTTAAGTGATGTAGATGGCTGGTGTGCTCTACACACTGACTTAAGATATAATAACTTAGACTAAAACAATAAAAAAAATTTCTTCCAATAAAAAAACATAGAAATAATTAATTAGAAAGAGAGGGAGTGAATCCATACATTTTAAACCTATAAAATTGTTAGTTGCGGTGCAAGATTGACGTGGCCGCACAATACATATCAACAAAAACTAGTTTTTATATAATCTTCGATAAAGTATTGAGATGCAAATAATTATAACTAAAACGGACGAAGAAAGCTCTAACTAGATAGAGGAATAATTCATATTTAAATTAAGAAATTAACCACTCAGCTTATAATACTCCTCGTAATGATCCTCACAAGCATGCATTTACTTTTATTTTTTGTTTTTAAATCATGAATTGAAGACAAGTTACAACTACTAAAATTAAAAATTAATGAGTACGTATATATACTTTTTAAATTTTCGGGTTGTGTTTTGAGGATCAGGACATGATCATAATTAATTTCATGAGTAAAACTCTATATATAGTTCGTGCTAATTATCCAATACATTAATCGATTCGATCCTAAATTATATAAAATTATATAAGTAGAAATTAAAGATGGAGGACAATGCACATGACTTACAACTTGAGAATTAATTTGACCCTAAGGGTCAGTTTGGATTCTAAACAGGTCTCAATTTATCTCAACTCATCTCATCTAATTATTACAATTTTTTACAATTCAAACATAAAATATAATAAACAATTCAATCTTTTCAATTCCTAAAATAATAAGAATATTAAAAAATAATATTCTAATAATATTTTTTTTAACTTTTAACTTTCATCTTAACTCAACTCAATATCTAAACACAACCTTAGTGGATCGGAGGCATTAACAGTCTACTTAACTCCAAAAAAAGCATATCTATTTCATTACCGAAAAGCATTAACGGTCTTTCGTCTTGGTCGTCGTACGTCTTTTTTATTTTGTTTGGGCCATGCACGATCTAAATCAACGGTCAATATTGGTGCATTAATGCAAACCCCACTTGTTGAAATTTGTTGCAATTGGTCATATTGACGACGCGCGATAATTTAATATTAAAAAGGATCGATCAGGACATATATGGCTTAATTACCTTTTAAAACATGTTAATAGTATATATATATATATAATTAGGAATCAGCGGTGTGCATTAGAGCACTCAGTAGTACTCTTGATAGTATATGTTTTTTCATACTAGAATATACCTTGGAAGCATGCATGATGCATTATTGAGGTTTATTCTTATTCAGCAACTTCATATCTCCACCCGACTGGGCCAGTACTATATATGTTATCGAGATAACATAGGTAATTTTTAAGTTAAAAGTACTATTACATGAAAATGAAGGGATATGTACATAGAACATAAAGCAATAGGAAATGGAAAGAAAGTCACTGCAGGGGGTTGAAAAGGAAAAAGTAGAAGAGAATCTAGAAGAAACTTGAGGTGAATTAAGGTCGAAGATGATCAATTAATAGAAAAGATTAATGCAGTATGTTATGAGCCCTTTTTTTCCAAGAAAATTGTATTTTTAGATTTTATAAAGTCTTTAGGACAACACTTTTAAGTTAAAAGATTAAATGTATCATGTTTAAAAGAATGGGGGCTAAAATTTAGTTTGGCATAAATTAATATCAAAGTATACTTGAAACTTTTCTTCAGATATTGTTACAACAGATGTGTAATTGGTTATAGTAAGTACGAAGGCTATTTTTAATTTTTTAAGGATCAAGAACAACTTTTTCAATTTTTTAAAGGAAAACAATTCATATAATCTTAAGATCATTTGTAAGCTCTATTTAAAAAGGTAAGTAAATTTGAGATATACATAAAAAAAAATCATTTTTAATAGTATATACATATAATACATCCCACTGTTTTCCAATGGGAGCGTGTGCAAAACCCTAGAACTCCAACTAGTATTTCTCATTTTTAATTAAAAGGCTTAACGAGTAAAATTAGATACAGTTACAGATTATACAATCGTCGTTCATTCATTTTAAAATAGAATGAAATTCATTATTTAAAAATTAAATTTTCTTTATGAAGATCTTATATTTACTCATTTTTTTAAAACATAATTTTTTAATTAATTTGCATACTCTAAAATTATAAATAGCATTATATTGATAGGAGTGCGCGTAGAGAACTTGCGACAGTATTTTATAAAAATTTGAGGGCATATACATGAGATCAGCGTTTCTGTAGACGGCTTGCACGTCGGCCAGACAAGCTGCCTATAAATACACCCATGCTTGGATGGAGATTCAATTCAAAACAAGATCTCATGATGCTTAGCCTACAAAATTAATACACAAAGCCCTTTTTATCTTTTTTGAAGAGAACTACTTCAAGTCTCCAACCCACAGCTATAAAAAAGTACCCTTCTTCCTGTATTTGTTTCTCAATTCATACTTTCTAACTTCATGATTTATTCTCTCGATCCTGCATGATTAGTTCTCAGTTAAAGATTTTGCAAGTACAATAAAGACGTCGAAAACAGAATTTTGGGGTTCGTACGTGGACCTGGAAACAACGTGATTTTGGTGATCTTCATCTGAAAGAATAGGTGGCCATATTGTCACTGTTAGGTGCATGCATGACAGCTTGCCTTTGTCGTAAAGTCCTAGGAATCCCGTAAGGCTTCTGAATTATATATATAGGATATAGGAAACCACAAATCCAAGGTATACACATATATATATTATATATATATATGGATATAAACTTCCCCATGCATGCAAAATACTCGGTTTTTATGATAAAGCCAGTACTGCATCAAACTATTTCGTGTTGAATTGTCCTTTAAGCCTAGGTTGACAAATGGCAAGCCAAAAGCATCTCGCCTCTTTCGTCCTTTTCTTCCTGCTCAACTCTTGTGTCAAACAGTGCATCGCAGCATTGATACCGGTGGGAGTAGTTCTTGATTTGAACTCCACGGTGGGAGAGTTGGCGGAGAGCTGTATATCCATGGCGCTTTCTGATTTTTATGCAGTGAATGCCCATTATCGAACCAGAATTGCTCTTTTCACCCGGGATTCTAGGGGCGATGTTGTTGGTGCTGCATGTGCAGGTAACAATAATATTCTCACATACTCACACACGTCCTGAAATCTCTGCTGCCATTGCAGGAACTTTAGTTGCCCTTTTTTATTTATTTATTTTTAAAACCTACCAGTGTTTGTCTAGGCGGCCTTCGACCTCCAGAAAAAGGTACAGTACTTTAAGAGCTTAATCCCCCTTATACGGAGTCAGATGCCACTGCTGATTGCAGTGTTGTGTGGTCCTGTATCGATATCCTTGCTTAAAGAAGTACAAACCACATGCTTCTAGGTTGTCGATTAAACCGAGCTTTCTATTGAAATAAGCATCGAAAGTGCTAGTTTTATTGCATTTCTTCCTTTCAAAAAGAAGATTTACAAGAATATACGTCATATTTTCAGGTAAGATCTGATTTTATACATGATCATGTTGTCATTTGCGGAGGAGTTGGCATATATATATAGCTCCTATGCGGATAATATTGTCCTCCTACATGAGTATGATAATAAGATTAAGAGCTAGCTATACAGGCGATACAAAATCAATAATGGTACTCGGTCACCCAATGTTTTTTTAAAAAATCACAATAAATAGTATAATCAACTTCCTATGTATATCTTTCAAACAAAACAAAAAAACCTTCCTATGTATATAACGTACGTTAGGAGCAGCATGAACGCCTTTACTTTCATCGCCATTGTTTCCTGCATTTTTGACAAATTTCATAGTACATGCAGTCCTAAACAAACCAAGATAGGGCATTATAGCAAGTATATATATATATAGGTCCTAATTAAGAGGAACTTCTTTCCCTGGGAATTAACACTGAGATTCTAACTTTTCAAATGGAATGCAGCTCTAGATTTGATGAAGAACGAAGAAGTACATGCAATCATAGGACCTCAAAGGTCATCACAAGCTAAGTTTGTCGTCGATATTGGAGAAAAGGCTAAAGTTCCCATCCTTTCCTTCTCGGCCACCAGTCCTTCTCTTCCCCCAAACCGAAGTCCATTTTTCGTTCGGACAGCCCAAAATGATTCAGCTCAAGTGAAAGCCATAACGGCCTTAATTAAGGCTTATGGCTGGCAAGAAGTGATACCCATCTACGAAGACACGGATTATGGCAACGGCTTAATCCCATACATGACAGAATCATTCCATGAAGTTGACGTCCGTGTGCCTTACAGAAGTGTCATTTCCCCATCCTCAAAAGATATCGATATCTCGGAGGAGCTTAAAAAATTAAAGGAAATGCAAACGAGAATATTCCTCGTGCACATGACTGCTTCTCTTGGATCAAAGTTTTTTGTTAGTGTGAAGAATGCAGGAATGATGAGTGAAGGGTATGCATGGATAATCACAGAAGGGCTATCGGGTCTGTTTGATCCTCTGGATTTAGAAATCATGGACTCCATGCAAGGCGTTTTGGGAGTCAGGTCGTACGTATCCATGTCAAAAGATCTTGAAGATTTTGAAAGAAGATGGACAAGCAATTTCACCTCGGGAAAACCAACTTATAAGAGTATTCCTGGATTAAACCTGTTCGGATTACGGGCATATGATACTGTTTGGGCATTGGCAATGGCGGTGGAGAAGGCTGGCATAGAGCGTTCTAGTTTCTTGAAGCAAAATAATGGTAGCAAATGTAAAGTTGATCTTGCAGCTCTTGGAATATCTGAAATGGGTCCAAGGCTTCTGAACGCAATTCTAACCACTAGATTTCAAGGACTAAGCGGAGATTTTCATCTGGTCAAGGGACAATTAGAAGCATCAGCCTTTGAAATATTCAATATTATAGGGAAAATAGAGAGGATTATTGGATATTGGACTCCAAAGAAAGGACTTTCACGAGAACTGAATGACACTCATCATGGTGAAGTAAAATACTCAACATCAAAGGACAAACTCAAGCAACCAATCTGGCCAGGAGACACAACAGATCAGCCAAAAAAGTTGAGGATCGGGGTTCCAATAAGAGAAGGTTTCAATCAATTTGTAAGAGTGGAATGGCATCCTCATACCGGTAAGCCGACGATATCTGGGTTTTCAATTGAACTGTTTCTTGCTGTGATGGATCTGTTACCATTTTGCCTTGGACATGAGTTTGTACCGTACGTGAATGAAAATGGGCAGACTGCTGGGACTAATTACGATGAACTTCTTTACCAACTCAAACTCAAGGTGACCATTATTTAGCTAGCTTTCATACATTAATTACATGGTTATAATTTGACATGTAACTTCATATAAATATATATATATATATATATGTAATGATAATGATCTGTTCTCTCTCCAAAATGTTGTAGAAGTTCGATGCCGTGGTTGGAGACGTATCAATTGTCGCTAATCGCTCGTTATATGTGGATTTTACGTTACCATATTCAGAATCAGGCGTGTCAATGATGGTTTTGATGAAAGATAATCAGAAGGACAATATGTGGATTTTTCTAAAGCCCCTCAGCTGGGATCTTTGGTTAATAATTGGGGTTGTCTCCATTTTCACGGGTTTGGTGATATGGGTTCTTGAACACCGTGTAAACCCTGAGTTTAGTGGTTCCCCGAGGCAACAGACTTGCATGATTTTCTGGTTCTCCTTCTCCACGCTCATCTACGGTCACAGTAAATTCTCTTTTTCCACTACAAACATTCTTTTCAAAAGAAATTATACCTTTTCCAAGCGAGTCTAAACATTTTTGTATGCTGTTGTACGTAGGGGAGAGAGTGATGAACAGCTGGTCAAGATTGGTGCTTGTCATATGGCTTTTTGTGGTGCTCATACTAACACAGAGTTACACAGCAAGCTTGGCTTCAATGTTGACGGTACAACAACTGAAGCCTGCATTTGTGGATGTAACTGAGATAAAAAGGAATGGTTACTTTGTAGGGTATCACAGAGATTCCTTCATCCTAGGGCTTCTCGTAAAACAGTTAAATATTGATGAGTCCAAGTTGAAGCCTTATTCAACCCCAGAGCAATATCATGAAGCACTGTCAAGAGGAAGCCAAAATGGTGGGGTTGCTGCCATCTTTGACGAGATCCCCTATATTAAGATATTCCTTGCCAAGTATGGCTCCAAGTATACCATGGCTGGACCAGTCTACAAAACTGACGGATTTGGCTTTGTGAGTCGCTCTCTTTCCCTCCACCTCCATTCATTCTAAATTGATATATTTTACGTAGCAATCTATATAAAATTAATATATGAATTCGTTTCAGATATATACCGTGCTGAGTATGAGTGGTGGATGATAATATTTAAAATGAATAGCAACATTCCTTTGAATGAATGCCTGTGTATTTCTTGAACTACTCCATTATGCTATCGAAATTTCTTACGAGTGCTATGGAATCTTCTGCTTTCTTGCTAATTCAGGCCTTCCCGCTTGGATCCCCCCTAGTCCCTTACATGTCAAGAGCAATCTTGAATGTCACTGAAGATAAAGAAAAAATGAAGGAAATTAGGCGCAAGTACTTGGCACCTCAAATACCATGCGAAGATCTAGGTCCTGAAATCATCCCTTCAAACTCCCCCAGTCTTGGTGTGTACAGCTTTGGGGGCCTGTTCATCATAACAGGACTGGCTTCCATGTCTTCCCTCTTGATCCATGTGTTCAGGTGCCTTCGTTTACACTGGCCAGCTTCAAAAAATATCTCTACGGAAGGATCCTTTTGGCTGAGATTTGTTAAATTGGTAAAGCATTTCGACCTGGAATATCAATGTTCACCTCCTTTGAGTATAAATGGATCCACACCAAATCCTGCAATGAGTCCTGAAGGTTTGGGAGCTTCACATCGCATAGATGATATGCACAACCATTCAAGGACATTTAATGAAACAGCAGACAGTGTTTCTGCAGCCAGAGGATGATGATGATGAAATCTTTCCGAACTTATTATGAACATGAAGTATTACTATTTTTACGAGTAGTTTAAATAAACCAAGTCCTTAGGGCTGCTTTTGCTCTTAATATTAGTGTATCCACATGCGCACACGCACAAACACATGGATTCAGAGAGTTGCCCAGTCCCTCAAGAGAATGTCAAACTTAAGTAGCATAAATAATGACAAATGTTCAATACCCCAGCCCCTCATTTTCTTAGCCTTGATTTCAAGTTCCAACTTCAAACTTCTCGCTCTACTGGAAACCATGAGTTGCGTTCACAAGGAAACACCAAAAATTATAGGGTAAAACCACTCCCTTACATTTAATTTCGAAATCAAACCCAAATTCTCTTCTTGGTGAACAATACTAACTTCTCAATAAACTAACAAGAGAAATAGAAGACAACAAAAAGTAGGGGGCCATACAACTGTTGCGAGTAAAAACAGTGTGCCCATTTATTATCAATTAGTCAACATATACCCTATAAAGATTCTTCTAAATTGTAAATAAACTACCAAACCAGGACAATTCACGAACAACAATTTTTGCCCACCTTAAACCAGGTACCCAGTCCCTCTCTCAATTGGTGTAAGCTAGTCTTCACAACTAGAAAGAAAAAGGAATGAATAGGATTTTGACTAACAATGGAATTGATACAACAAGCAATTACACTGTAACTGCGGCGCATTAATGAAAATTACAAGCCTTCAGGTAACATACCTACTTTACAAGAATCTGAGCATACCTAAATGGTAGGCAAGCCACGATATAGTCACCCTCCACCAATCATAAGTGATTGAAAAGGGACCCTCTTAATTTCCACAAACGTTGAATAGTCCTTGCTCAATGGCTGTTCCCATGGCTCCCCATCCATCTGCATATATGCATCTTTCCACTCTCCACCTCTAACTTCCAATCGAATAGCTGCAGCCTAATACCAGATAAAACTTTATCATAAGTGCCAATATTCGACTAACAGAGCTCAACCATCATCCTTTATCACAACGGCAAAAGCAAGAATAATTTTATCACCGTATTTATCATTTCCATTTAGCACTAAACTCCAATTTAATTAGGATTTACTTTGCCAATCCAAGTATTTAATGATGTGAAACATAAGGCCAGGCATGCATTCAATACTCAAACCCTGACCTTGAGTTTCACATATAGGGAAAATATCACTTAATAATACATAGCGTTTTGCTGTCCTAATAATTAAGGAGAGAACTCAACTATAAAATATGATACTCGGTCAGCAAAATCTGAAAGCATCCTGATAATTAAGGAGAAAAGGTGAAGAAATACCAAATTGGGAGAGCTGCCATGTCAGCAGCTCCACTCCAACTATTTACTGAAAATGTCAAGGTACATATCCCATGAATCATATTGTTCAAATTATTGTGTCACTGCCACATGCCAATGCTGTAAACACCCAGACCGGTGCTGGATTCATAAACTAACAATATTTTTTGAAAAGTAATAAACTAACAATAGCATTTGATAGTCAGACCTTGACATAATAGCATAAACCATAATAAAAGAAAATTGAATTAGAAGCAGTACCTGGGCGATGTGTTTGGCAGAGATGAGTTCAACCATGACAAATGATGCATGCCATCCTTGCTTTAGACCAAATATTTCAAGTAGACCATCATCTGCATGGGCCTCAACAAAGCCTCTCTAAAAATAAGCCAAAAACAAGATCTAGGTAAGCATCGACTCTAGGAAGCATCACACATTGACAAACATGCTTTCACCATGGAATTGTCGCCATGGCATTTGACAATAGACATACTTGCAAATACATGGTAACAAAGACCAAGCTACAGAGAAAGAAAAGAAAAAGTTTTTGATGTAATAAAATTTCATTAAAAAGGCGTAAAAGATTCAAAACCAAGAGCACTAAATGTACCCAAAAGACACACCAATCTAGAAAGAGAAAAAGATACAAGAAAATAATGTAAATTAAGCCCATAAAAGTCTAAAGAAGCTGTCCAAAGGAGAAAACTAAAAAAAAAAAAAAAAAAAACTAGAAATCCTTTTTTTGATAAGTAAAATAAATTTATATTATCAAAAGAAGGCAAATGCCTGATACAAAGTTAGTAACCACATCTAGGTATGATCAATGGATATAAGGAATTCATGTAACCCCAAACCATTGAAATCAACTGCTATGGTCCAAGTACAAAGAGTTCTAAAGAAAAAAACTATCAAATCCTCCATCAATCTCTCCTTGTCCTCGAACGTCCTGTCATTGCGTTTTCGTCATAAACACCACATGATGCATATCGGGATCATCTTCCACACCGCTTGTATCTGATGATTTCCTCTCAGATTTTTCCAACTGGCCAATACCCCTACCACCGTTTCTGGCATTACCCAAGCCAATTCCATTCTACCAAGAATCTCATCCCATAACCTTCTCGCTACCACACAGTGTATTAAGAGATGGTTCACCGATTCACCTCCCTTCCTACACATGCAGCACCAATCTGTGATGATCACCCTGCACTTCCTCAAATTATCAATTGTAAGAATCTTACCCAATGCTGCAGTCCACACAAAGAAAGCTGCTTCGGGTGGCGCCTTATGTCTCCATATCTTTCTCCATGGAAACTGAATAGGTATCTCTTGAGTAAGAGACTTATAGAAAGAGCACACTGAAAAAGTGCCTTTAGCTGTAGGTATCCACCATAAGCTATCCTATGAATTATCCGGTTTAGTGGAATACAAAAGGCTATAAAAGGCTTCAATACTGCTCATCTCCCAATCTTGTGCCGCCTTGCTGAAGTGGATATTCCATTGAAATTGCTCCCCTGATCTTTCCAGAACATCAGCTACCGAGACATCAATATCTCGTGCAACTTTGAATAATGAAGGAAAAGATTCCTTTAGAGCCACATGATCACACCAAGTGTCATACCAAAACTTAATACGGGTTCCTCCTCCTAAATGGATTCGGGTATATCGAGAGAAAACCTCCCACCCTTTTCTTATACGTATCCACAAACCCACTCCATGCACTCCTCTCACTTCTTTTGTACACCAACCCCCCCATAGGTCCCCATATTTGCTCTCTATTACCGTCTTCCACAAGGCTTCAGGTTCCTTATGATATCTCCACAGCCACTTACCAAGTAATGCCCGATTGAAGGTTCTCATATCTCTAATGCCCAAGCCCCAATTTGAGATAGGACTACATACCTTTTCCCACTTAACAAGATGAAATTTTTGTTCCGCGCCTAGTCCACCCCACAAGAAGTCCCTTTTAAGTTTCTCCAACCGAAGAGCAACATTTGCTGGAATAGGGAACAATGACAAAAAATAGGTGGGTAGATTAGAAAGAGTACTCTTGATTAGTGTAATCCGACCACCTTTTGATAAATATAATCTCTTCCATCCAGCTAACCGACATTCCACTCGATTAGAAAAAAAAAAAAACCGATGTTCCACTTTCTCGATAACTGGAATTCCTCCAGCTACCGTTCACCATTCTCAAAAGTTATATGGTTTGTTTCCCTCCAGATACACTAGATGACGCCAGTAGGAACTATTTTTCACACTGCTGCAATTTGTGGGCTGCTACCTACCCCTCCCCAAGAGTTCAATACTATTTATTGTGGGCATGACCAAGCCAAACCAACCTGACTAAAAAAGTCACTCCACAAAGCAGCCAACTTCCAATAGAATAAAGGATAATCCATGGGCTCCCCACTCCTCTTACACATGCAACACTGCTCAACCACGACAGGCTTTTCCTCAGATTGTTCATGGTGAAAAATTTTCCTAGAGACGCTATCCAAACAAAGAACACAGCTTTCAGAGGGACCTTGGTCCACCAAATTTTCTTCCAAGGAAAGGGGTTGTTACCATGAGGAATAAATACATTACACAAAGAATGGCACTGACCATCCCCTTCTGAAAAGGGCTTAAAGAATCTTGTCTTCACCTCTTTGTCTCAAACTAGGGGAATACAACACATCAAAGAATGCAGTGAATGCATCAACCCCCCAATCACGAGCTGCTCTCATAAAGCATACATTTCACTAAGAGAGATTATTGCATATCTCCAAAAGATTGGATGGAGGAGATGAGGTTTATCTTGCTCTTATTCCATAGTGGAGGAGATTACTATATACATTTCACAAAGAAAGATTACTATATATATCTAAAGAGTTATTCTACTTAGCCACACACTTGCTGTGGAAAAAAAATAAAAAGATAAAAAATAAAAGCAGATGTGTGGTGTAGGGCTGCTGAGTAGAATTTTTCTTATCTAAAACATTCATTTCACTAAGAGAGAATACCAAGCTCTTCTGTCGTTGTATGCTCTGTCATCCTATGGACATTTTGTGATGTAAGAAGTCTCTGGACCCACTCAATAAGCAACCACTATCACAAATCACTCAAAACTGACTAAAATGAACAGTTACAATACTTAAACACCCTTTCAACCACCACGAAATGCAACAAAAATACACAAATGCACAAGTAAACTACCCTAAGTCATGATAACAGAGGGAAAATATAACATGCATCTCAGTGCATTATTGTAGCCTACAAAAGTGCAGAAAAGCTGCGCATGTCATCTCAAGCACAAATATATAATACCTTTTCCAAATACCCTGGCTTCAAATTACCCCATGGATTTCTTCCGCTTCCATAGTTATGAAGATTTAAAGCAACAATTGCCCGTACACTGGAAGGGGAAAAAACATTTTCATGAGAAATAAAGGAACACAATAAACTAAAAGGCAATGGCATCGTACTCCCACTAAAAGCCTAGCATCAAGTAAAATTCAACAATCTAACTTCTAGAAAAAAGGATGAGGACCAGCAAGAATAAGAGTTATTAGTTATATACATATACTCCCAATTAGATGATGGCACTTGAATAGTATAAGTCAAGCAAAAGTTATATCACCAGTTCTTTACCTTGAGGGAATTGGAATCTGCTCCCATTCTGAGCAATTGACCTTTTTGACATGCATCCTTAAAATATTCCTCAATCCTCTACAATGAGAAAAAGGTTTCAAAATACTATTTTTTTATGAATACATATTACTGTAGGAATGGAAATTGTCAAGGCAAAACATCTGCTAACAGAACCTTACTGTGAACAACTTAGAGCAAACTTTTTATGCCACAAAGAGGCAACAAGAGAAATTAATCTCTTGCTGCAATCAGGCCAAATTGGCCTGCCCCCAAAAAATTCCCATACCAAGATTTATACTCATTTAGACAAACAATTAAATGCCACTAAAGAGCCTAACCTCTCTAACAAGATAAGGGCTCTAGCTAAATAATTAGAGCTGAAGAATACCCCCAGGATTTTGAGGGATTTAATAAAATTGCAATCTAGTGCTTGAGCAAAAGGCCAAATAACTGTAATTTTGTGGCTCCAAAATTTACAGACGTGCAACCTTCCACAAATTGCACACATCTCACAAAAAAAGCATCTTTGAATATTCATTTCATGCTGTGCATATGGACCCAAAGAATGCAGAAAATCACTATCATCTGGCAGGTCATTATTATGGATCAATTCAAATATACATTAAAAATGATGACGGTTTCAATGTAAGAAAAATAAACCATCTTTTTTTCTTATTGGCACCGGGTGTCTGAGAACAAAGTCCCAACTAATCCAGGGGTGCACAGGCTCTCGGTAAGGAGAAGAAAAATAAACTACCTTCCTAGAGAATTAGAAATACCACCTTATGTTTTGTTAGTATTACAGAAAGAGCAACGTCTCAGCCAACAAAAGAGTAATATGAGAGAGAGAGAGAGAGAGAGAGCAAAATGCCATAGCATCAGAACTAAAGGAACTTTTAGAACGAGCACATCAATGTAATGTACACAATCTAATTGAAATGGAGTCCTGCTGGGAAAAATTAATATTTTGTTCACCTCCAGACAAAGTAGCAAGCATAGAGAGCCACCAAAATAAATGCAAACGATGTCACTTTTCAAAAATAAATGCAAACAATGTCAATTGGGAGATATCGGACCTTAAACTTGGATCGCTGGAGCAAGGTGTGAAGAACCAACCTTGAGTGCAACTGTAAGTAGAGTAGATCAGCTGCAATAACAGAGTGAGCAATTGCAATCTCGTGTAAGTATGACCTAAATAATTGATAACATCAGATTGTTGGTAATATATGTAATTATTCTTTCAAAGACTAATTTCATCTGAACAACGATTATAATAAAGGATGAATAAGTTTACAGTTTTCCATATATAAATTCATACATAATATTCAAAACTTCAAGTTTCAGAAAATGTAACTAATCTTTAAAAATATAAGTTTTACATTTCTGAATTATCAACAAAACAAAGAAGAACAGAACAAAGAATCAAGCCTCAACAGAGCAATCATAAGCACTGATATCTAATTGCAAGCTTCAACTAGTCTATCTATCATCTCGCCTGTTATGTTTTCTAGTGCCTCTCATAAATTTTCTTCCACCTGAAAAGGTCCTATATGTTTGGAAGTTTACAGAGGGAGGAGTTCCTTCAAGTTTGAAAACTTGAAGGAAAAAGTGTTTTCCTGAGGAAGTTGAAGACTTGTGGAGTGATTACAATCTCAATAGTTGAGTCATATTTGTTAGAAATCATTTGATTCAGCTAAGGCTAATTCAAACAAGCTTCAAATTCTTAGGACAACATATCAACGAATGAGTTATATTTCCTTGTGTTCTGATGCAGTGTGCAGGGAAAAAACCTGAAATATGGAAGGAAAACAAAACTACTTACATAGCAATTAAGGTGAATCACTGTTTCATGTGCAAAGATTCTGGCAGTAGCGAATTCAAGTTGGAACCAATATTATTCATCACCCAACATGGTTTGAAGGAACACAGAAATGTTAACAGATTGTAAGAACTATAAAATGCTTCCCCACCCCCCTCCTATTTATATCTCATTAGGGTTCTACACAAGACCAACAAATAACTCCCATAAGACAAATAGCAAGAAACAAGCCTCCACATACGAAAGAAAGATGGCCCAGATCAGTTATCAAACTCTAATGTTGATGATATAATATCTCAAAGCATAAACGAAACTCAAGAGATAAAGAATTCAAGAAGAGATTCAACTTGACCTTGTTTGAAATTGGACCTTGTGCAAGGTAAGGTTTTTCATTGCGTAAATGGTGGAAGCCATAAGCAACTTTGGCATCCATTCCTGCATGACAAAATATCAATTCACAAAAATGATCGAAAGTTCCATGTAAGAAAGAATCTCAAAAGGCTACTATTGAGACCAAACGCTTGCAAACAAAATAAGAAACTTTTCGCAACTTACAAACAAATTCTTCTCACTCTTGCAGTTTTGTGTGTGTGCATGGGAACAGGGCAATCTCATTTGAGTGAACATGTTTGGCACCCTAAATAGTAACAAAGAAGCCTAAATCTATTTTTGAATAGCAAAAGTGGTTTCATAACAAAGTCTGCAGCAGTGCACTGATTCAACATTCTTAATTAAACAGGGTGATTCCTAGTTTATTTCCTTGGTGAAAACCCAAAAGAAAGCAAAACAGATATACAGATGCACATAAGCACCAGTAAGAAATTATTGGGCATGTGAGAGCTTCCTTTAGGTTGACCATGTTAATAAATTTTCGGCTAGTTGCTCCACCATTTCAACTCCATCCATGCCATTAAGATGAGACATGGGCACGTGTTCATGTTACTATCTCCAACCTAGTCTTCAGGGCTAAGTGCTCTTTAGAAAAGAGGGGGGGGGGGAAGCTCAAGCCTAGTAAAACTCTGTGAGTGGAACAAATTATTAAATTCAATCAATCCAGTCAACATACCGATGCTAAAGTAATTATAAAGCACTCCCTCATAGCAAGTGACTTTCTCAGGCAACTCCCCCTCAACTTCCAAGCCCTGCATCACAAGAAAGTTTTCATCATTAGAAACAAAAAGTCTCTCCTTGACTCAAGTTTTTTACTCAAAACTTTAATTCTTCAATGTTTCATATTTATACATACCAGACACAATATCAACTAAAGACCAAAAACACATAGATTTGAATGGTTTTAAATAAAATTTCACAATCTAGCATTCTAATACTGCCATAGAGAGGGCCTCCTTTCCAGATAAGTAGATTATAATAAATAGGTTTCAGAAATAAGGATGCTAAAATTTAGGGGAAACTACATTTTCACTCCAAACTATCAAATTTTGGTAATTTGTAATACAAACTACATGACCGTCATATTGATGAAAAATAGAACACATGGCACATTTTAATGGTCAAAATCTTAACCGAGGTGGCAAAGTGCCAAAATTTGGTAGTTTATGGTGCAGATTAAAAATACAGTAGAAGTTCATGGCTATATATACAATTTTCCCTATAATTTATTTTAATGAAAATCTGAAATTAATGTCAAATTATTGGTGCGTTAAGCCAATAAAGAAATTTCCAGAAAGCAATTAGCCACAACTAGTATTTCCCTCGCTAACATAATTTCTATAGTACTGAGGAATAAGAAAGATACACTTAACGTCTAACTTGCATCTACCATGTGTGTTACATACTCCAGCAACTCACTGGTGAGTATTTACTGTTAAGACCCAAGAAAACCACAACCTATATTCAAGCTTATACTCCCAAAGAACTAGTCAAGATTACAATTGGAGCTCCTTGGAATCATTATAAAACTCAGTTTCAGCTAATGAGGAATCAATATCAAATTTCACACTCCATGTACCTTTACCATAACTGGTTCTTCAAGGCAAGATTCTCAGTTTTAATATAGCAATTAGGAAAACAAAAGCACTAATGTATCATAGGTGATCATACATGTGAATAATTGAAGTAATGGATTTAACTTGTACAAAGCAGAATCTTTTCAGAGCAAAGGAACAATTCAATATGTAACTCCACATTATATGCTTTTGTAGCTGATATATCTCAATGTAAATGCCAAAAGAAACTAAACAGAACAAGTACTGATGGGATTTTGGTTTCAAGGGGTAAAATAGAGCAGCTAGTCAGTAGAATGTGAACTAACTAAATCAACAACCTCATCAAGCACACACTCTTCTGTAATCTTCAGCGAGTGGGGTGGATCAACAACTTCACCAACTGGCATTGACAGCAGAACATGCCAACTGCACCATTGAAAACAGTTTTTACGTAACTCCTAGCCACGTCAATAAGCCCTCGTGGGAAGTACTTTATCCAAAAACAGAGGTAACCACAACAAAAGGACCCTAAGCTAAACTAGATGACCATAAGAGAAACAAATTATATAATTTGTATTAGCAAGAAGAAGAATTGTTTAAGACATAATATTTTATAATAAAAAAATAACTAATAAAAAAACATTTGACAAAATCGAAGAGCTATCATTCTTGGTTTTCACAATAATTATACTTCACTTATAGACCACAAAATCTACAATTATGTTTTATATATCTTCGTCATCTTGCTCGTCACTTGTTATTCAAATAACTAGTAAAGGGTCTACGCGGCAACAAACATGCATGTTTAATAAAACAAATCCAGACGCTCCACCTAATATTTATATATTTTTAAGATTACATGAAAGTTGAAAATCAGGATGAATTGTTACTTCTTTCATATATTTTTTGTGAATAAACACGTGATCCAATATGTTATCTATCTAAATTTCACAATGAAATAATGGTAACTTCAATTAAATTCTATTGACTAAGTAAATTTTTAAAACATTATTTTTTGATGGTTTAAACTTTTAAAATGTTATAAATATCAGATCCACGAAACTCTTTAGTCAGATTAATTTTTCAATTCAACTCAATTGATAATGGGACCCATCCCGTTCTTTTAAAGTCAAAGAGCATTCCAACTCCGCCCAATGAGCTCACCAGACTACAATGCATATGCATTAAGGATTATGAGCTTCAAAACTAAGCCACAGCATGTTATCCTTGAGCCCTATTTTCCAAGGCACTAACCTCATTTCTCCTAAAACAATTTTTCTGTTTATAAATAATGTGGAATTTTAATAGAAAGAGGTGGAACCTCATCTAAGCATGAAGAATATAAAACATGCCCCTAAGGAATGATAATCTAAGGCATACAACTTGATGGCCATTACCACCCCTGCAATCAGAAAAATAACCAGGCATTGTCACCCCAAAAATACTCAGAATATAGCATAACTATTACGGAATAAGAGAAAGCATACCTATCCAAACGGCATACAGGACCTGCAATAGCCTTGTGGAGAGATCTTTTGACGGCTGATTTCCATACAAAAGGAAATGAACCACCCTGAATAAAGCATTCCAACCACAGTTCAGCATGCAAGACATCACCTGGAAACTCGAATACTCACAGCACGAGAAATCTTACCCAACCGAAACTCCTAGACAGGTCATTCCCAGTACCAAGTGGAATGATTCCTACAGGAGGGAATGGCTCCCTACCCTGTTTAATAAGTTCTCCAAGACCTCCCAGCACCCAACCAACTGTACCATCACCTCCAGCGACCTGCTCAAGAAGCACAGTATCTTACATTTCACATGAATATATTTCAGCATTTCGGACAATGACTTAGTGCCACCATAATTGTCCATAGAGGTTCAGGAAATTCAGCTGAGAGCAATATAATGTAGACCATCCACTGAACATACCATAACCCTCATCTTTTCACGAGTCTCTTTGGCACAAGAATCACCAAGATCAGCCAGCATCTCTAGGCATTTTAACCCATATCGTACAAACTCATGAGGCTTCACATCAGGCAGGACAAAAACCTGCATTACATAGTATTCCCAATTCAAAATACCAAATTAAAAAAGATTATATTATACATAACAACTAGAAGGGTGCCCCCCTCCCCCTAAAAAACAGAACAAACCTTAAAGCAAATAAATTCTTCCCACCCTACATTTAAGTTCCACAATTATAAGCCTGCTGCTGCATATTATTAAAGTTTAATAAAGGCCATCAACCTTGTAAACTGTAGATAAAAGTAACAATTCCCTAAACTCGAAAGGGAAATCCTGAGTTTGTTGGATTTCAAAACCCGGTAGTTTTTTTAATATATATATATATAAGTAATGTCATAACCCGATAGTTAGAGGCCATGTTGGCGTGGTTGGAAGAAACCTTCTCCTACTCTCCGCCCTCTACAACATTCCAACTTTCACAAGTTTGTTTTCAGCTTCCATGTCCTCTCAAGATAGCCACAGAGTTGGAAGCGTAATGCGTCTGACATGGTACGTAACACTATTGCTTCCACTGGCAAATCTTGAATGGGATTTCATGCAAGGACCAAAGAGCTTGTATTTCTCACTCTGAGATATGTAATGGTGATCAGCCAATAACTCCAGGGAAACCTCAATTACACACATCGATCCCACAAAACTAAGCACATTGCAGAGTACCACCGCTCTAGCTCCGTGCTTCTTTATCATACGCCCCAGTATTTAATACTTTCATTAACATATAAACAGTTCAACTAAATCGCCAAATGAAAAAATAAAAAAAAAGTCATATAATTCGTGCAACAATAACATTATAGCTCTCACACATACACACATATACATAAAAACTGATATATTGATATGCTTGCAAAGGAAGTCTTTGTTAGAATTTCTTCGGTAAGAGAAAAAAGGAAATCGGCGGGGACCTGTTCTTCGGAAATCAACTGCTGAAGCCTCTCCTTGAGCACGGGGCCATGGCGCCCACCGCTGTGGGGATTGATGAAAACGACCATCGGCGATTCGGGAGGCTCGACGTTCTCCTCGACTCGATTATGAAAATGGCTCTCGCCGGCGGTGGGGTCCTTGGACCGGATGCAGTCGCGCATGGCGAGCCGGAGGTACTGCGGCATCAGGAGCCTCCTACGGAGCTCCTCCTTGTCAATCCGGACCCCCGACAGACCGCACCCCTTAAACGAATCTACTATAGATGCCCTCGCGGCGATCCGCGTCGTTTCACCCGTTGACGGAGACTCCATATCTCTGTCTCTCTCGCAACACAGAAAAAACAGTAGAAATTCAAATCTCTCGCGCTGAGTATATGTGTATCAAAACATGTATGAACTAATTTTCTTTATCACTGTGAACAGTTTTGCAGAGAGGGAGAGTGGTGGGTGGAACCAGCCCCGGCCTCGGAATATTGGAACCGGTAGAGGCGGAGGCAGAAATATAGGCAGGAGAGCGTTACTAAGCAGTTTTTTTTCAAAAAAATCCGCCGGTGTGAGTATATCCATCATACAGAGTTTGCCCTTCTGGTTTCCTGTTATTTACTAAAGGGCCATCCTATTAAATGCCAGCTGACTTCTAACCAAGCCCTCTAAATTGAAGGTATTAAAATGTGATAGCTCGTGGCTGAGCTATATAGCCTGTGGACGTAAAAGAAGTATCGACACGCAAAGCATTTATTGTTTATAAATTTATAATCATTATATGCTGTTTAACCAAACATAATCTATGAGGCTCTTCCACAATGAAGGAAGACCAAGGTCTCAGCATCATAATTAGTCAATTTTTTTATTTAAAAAATATTTGATCTTATCTTGTTATTATAATTTTTTAAAATTTTAATTTAATTTTTTTAAATTTTAAAATAATAATAATATTAAAAAATAATATTTTATTTAATTTTCATATTTTATTTAAAATCATCTATTCTCATCTCTGAATTTAAACCCGCCCTTAAACTATAAACACATCATGATACTTTGATATTTTTTCCTTCATTTTCTAATGTATAAGAATGATTTATCTTTAACATACATATGTTTTTTTGTTTAAATATATGTCCATTGTTTTTAAATCCAGTAACAGATATCTTATCATTCATTGGTATTTATATTGAAGCAAATCATTGGATAGGATACTAGTCCCCTGTCACAGTGGCACTCGCGTAAATTTTGGCCATAAAAACGAACAATTATGGAAAAAAAGATAATGAGAATAAATTGTTGTCCACGCGGTTTATTCAGTTGCTGGGCCCACCAACAATTAAGTCCAGTCCAATATTGTCGTCTAAAATGTTCAAAGTTCAAAAACACATGTTTTCCGGTCTACTTTTCATCTCGAAGCACTTGACCCGGCTCGTTAAAGTACGGTCTGAATTTTGTGATAAAACTTGGACAAAACATCTCAGTTATGACCAAGAATCAGAGAAAGGACTGAAGGAATTGAATTGAGAGAGAAAGTTCTTCTCGTATTAAATTGACTTCTGAAAATCTACAGAAAGTCTTTTTATATGTAAGAGCTGCACATGAAAAGTAAAATACACACGTGCAGAAAATAAACTTCTTCCAGTAACTTCTGGAATTGCTAACGTTTTAAGGCTTTAACAAATAAGAAATAAACACGTGAAATAAAGTTTTTAATATTGTATGATTAATTGTATAAAGGTTTTTAAATAATAGTAAATGAATAATAAATAATACAAAATTCATTTTATTTATCTATCTACCGCTTCCTTAAAATTCAAGCAATCTAAGATTGTTGTGAAGTCTAGATATGTGTTTTGTTTTGGTGGGGTGGAAACAAGTTGCATAAAAGTCGTCCATGGAATTATGCTTTGCCTCAGTTCCAATGTCAGAACATCCTAAACTTACAATGGGGGGCACTTGCATTCTATGCCCATCCAGCAAGCCAAACAAACTGAGATTGGGATGTTTGCGTGGAATATATTGTTTTGAGAATCTTCTTCATATGTAAATCATAGAGGAACATGTTGAATGGGACAAACTAACCAATACAAACTACATGTAGTGCATATGCAGCACCAACAATTACATGTCTTATTCAAACATGTTAATCGTAGTACATGTACGGGAACCATTTAAAGGAAGAACCCCCATCCTTGTACTAGGGACCGGCAGAGGATGGTGGATAGTAGCGTCATGGCCACTTTGTGTGGCAGCTAGCCTTTGGACTGCGGTCCCCTCCCCTCCCATTCTGATTATAAATTAAAATTTACTGACTGATAATATAACCACAATGCTATTTCTAGGGACTAGGGAAATCACCAGTTTTACAAAAACGTTTAGAGAACAACCTCGCTAGAATTATAGGCATTGAAACACCAATATCAAGTCTCGAAGGCCTTGAGTCACCTAGATTTGTCTATCCATGACGAGTGATTGCAACGGTTTCGATGGCTGTTTGGGATGTCGGGTGAAACAGCGACTTTCTCAACAATGACATCTCCATCGCAATTGATTCTGTATGAGACATCTAGACCTTCCAAATTCAGATGATAAATTATTCCCCCAAAAGAAAGAGAAGCCTGATCACTTGTGGGGGTAGAAGCTTCTTCATCTTGGTAACTGTCTGAATCGGAAACCAACGCTTTGCCATTTCTTGTCTCAACATGGGAATCATAAGGTCGATTTCTCTGAGACAGTGACCGAATATCCCATGAAAGCACCTGCTTTATTAAACTTTGGAACTCTTCCGGGGAAGCATAGAGTGACTTCTTATTACCCTTAAACATTGGGAAAAAAAACCAATAAAAATTTGAAATATAATGGTTAGAAGTATATAAGTTTGTAGACAATAATGGCTGACAAAAAGCAAAACTCCAAGTAACTACATTGACATGCTACCTTTTTTTTTTCTTTTTTCTTTTTTTTTTTGTGGGGGGGGGGGGGGGGGGGGGGGGGGGGGGGGGGGAGGTGTGATGATATGGACGCATGGGGGACTGTTGTGGTGTACTGAGTTATATGTAGAAAAACTGTAGGTGAATTTTTTGGGACTATTTGACAATCAAAGCATGGCTCACACATGCTTCACAGCTGTGTGTGGCTGCTACCATGAACCAACCCAATTGGGCTGGCAATTGGTTTTGATCAAAACATGGTTTGCGTTAGCACAAGTTGACACTGATCTGCATACTAAAATCAACGCAGAAACATGCTCCATAAAAATATATAAATTTCACTTCATATAATTATGCTTGTGGAGTGGCAGTCAGTCTCACAGAGCATGAAAGCAGCAGGTCTGTGCAGATTGTAGTTGAAAAAAGAACAATGTGGACTATCCCACCATGTAATACAAAATGTTAAACAAATAAATGAAATAAGACACGTGCCAAACATTTCAAGTAGAAAATTAAGCCACATACTGTTCTAACCCAACAGTCAGCAAGAATGGAAGGGAAGCCCTCAGAGAAGCTAACAGAAGCTACTTCCAACAAATTGTCCTCCTGTGCGTACGTATTATTTCATAACAAGAACCAATTAGTGATATGCATTACAAAAAAGAAAAGAAAAGGGGGAGGAGGAGGCAGGGGGAGGGAGATTATTTCAGTCTTTATTAGGGTAATTCCACTTGCGCATATAACCTATGAACTTGGATTGCAGTTTTTTCTTATTAGCAAAATATTCTTATAAAAGAAAATGTTCATTTACACATATAAGACGCATGTTTCCAACTTATAATCAATTTCCAGCAATCCACAAAATTATTCTCAGAATATAATAAGGTAGGAAATATAAGCAGACAAAATTAAGTGAAGGAACATTTCAACAAATGGATTATAAGGGGTTTTTCGGGGATCAGTGATTACAAACCCAACCCAACACTGACTTTACTCGGCTTGACATAAAGCAATTGCAAACATATCATGTTCTTCTTCGTATTTTAGATTTGTGCTTAAGGCATATTTCTTCATGTATTTACATATAGTTCGTGCTAATAAAGGTCATAAATATGATTGGAAATGGCTCTCTCTCTCTCTCTCTGGAAAATTTACCGTATCATAAATGTCCAATTACATTATGCTAAGGAACTATAGAGAGAATACCATAACCCACTTTGGCACTGTTGCTCCTTCGATTGCATCACAGTATGGTAGATAAGGTTTGACATCAACCACAGGCTGTTGACAAATTAAAACAATTAGCAGCTTGACATAGCGATAAGCAACATCCCATAGATGTACTTCAAAGTTACACCAAAGACCCACTAAGTCTAAAATTCGTGTGGCTACCTGGGACAAGCATTGAAAAACTTACCGTCCCATCAACCAGATCCACACCAGAGAGAAGTACCATATTTCCTTCTACAGCCTCCACCTACAGTACACAAATTCTAGCTTTATCAAACTGAATATATTATTTCCACTTGGTAGTTGGCACATTTGTCTTTTATTTGGAGGAATAAATTTTTCCACTGTAAAATCAGAGCAGAAATCAAATCCTATTCAACGTAGAGAAATACTCTAGCCACAAAAGGATTATACAAAAGTAATCTTATAAACTTTGATATGTTTACAGATATATTTTTTCGACAAGTATATATACATATATTTAATGATATGAAAAATGTAAAACTATAAATGGAGAGAGTCAAACTTTTGTGGGGATTTTTAGCCTCCCTACTTCTAAAAGGTTCAATTTCCAGTTCTCCCCTTCTAGACTAAATTTTTATCTTTATATAATGCTAGGGAAAACTCCATTCATATTTTCCTTTTCATATCCTAACCTTTGCAACAGTGAGCCCAATAGGGCACGGTCGATGTGGAGATCGTGTAGCAAAGACACCCATCCTTCCGCCTTTCAATCTCGGTACTCTCACCTAGCCATCCAACCAACCTTTTAAAGAAGTTAAAAATATATGCATTTGAAACAACTATAAGCATGAAACATGTAAACAGAATGTTAAATAGTTGTTCTACATACCTTCGCCTTGAACTTTGATTTAGATGGTTCCTTCCATAACTTCTCCAGATCGGTGTTTAAGTGAAACACATATATAACCCAGCAATGAGAATATTCTCCAAGACCCTCGAGGGATGCAGAAGGAACCCGAGTGGGATCAAATACCAGACATGCTCTAGCAAGGGGTACAAGTAAAGGCTGCCTGGGTGTTCCATTCCTACACACACACACAAAAAAAAAAAAAAAACTGAGATCATTTATGCATATTAAAGAAGCATAGAGGCATGCAAAACCTTTTGGTCGTGTTTGTTGACCTTTTACCAAACACAGTTGACTTGACACTCAAAAATTGCATGATGAGAAATTGCAGAGTCATGGTGTTGATCTCCTGACAAAAATAACTCTCTGGGGATAAAAGGAGCAAAGTACTCTCGTGAAATTCTGGTTTCCTAGGAGGATAATGATAGAATGTCTAGTAATTTTATATGCCTTTAACTGTATAGAAAGTATTTATTGTCTTTAGATGATTGAGCATAAATTTGCCTAGCATGTTTGACTCATTTCAAACATCATCAGGTGCAATCCAAAGGAAAGAAGAAAATTTTAAGAAAAAGGGGATAGTACTCTTCATAGCAGGTAATGCTTATTTAAGTTATGACGTTTTCATTGCAAGCACCTGGTAGAGAAGCATGACTGGATGACACCAATGGGTGCCATGGGATAAGAAGACAACTCCAAATTGTCAGATTTAGGATACGCTAGTGCTTTCCTCATTGCCTATAGAAAAGATATCAGCAGATTACATGACCAACCACAACAAATACTTATTATGAGCTGTAAGCAAGACGTATGTAAGCCCAACAATACACAGTTATGGATTGCTGGATCATCACCACTACAGAAAGAAGGATACAAATTGTAAACAACACAAAAGGAATTATTCCATATGAGCATTACAAAAAGTATTGGTGATTCTCCCACAATGAAATAAATCAAAAAACGCGATAAAATATAATAATTATAATTATAATAATCAGCTGTACTAATTCTTTCTAAAGGTAATAATCAGCAATACTAATGGAAATACTTATAAAAAAAACTATACTAATGGAAATAATAAATAATACCTTTCAATTTTCATTATTCCTATTCCAGAACCGGACTGCATTATTTCCATGAGAAACATTACTTTGCTGCCTAGAGTGTAAAGTGTACCGCTCGTCATTTTAAATTTTTTTTTATTTAATAATTAAGAAAGTGATTTTAAGTGTACTGGTGTATTTTTTTTATTTTTAAAAGATATTTAAATATATTTAAAAAAATGTGAAAAAAAATGAAAAAAAGAAGTTCAAAATGAATTAGCGGTAACAATGAGCGGTGCTACTCAGGTAGCAGAGTAGCACCGCTCTTATTCCCATAGCAATATGTCTAAAGACTCGTATGAGCATATCTTTTTTTATATATATAAGTAAAGTTAAAATTTTATTGATATAAAAGGCATTGCCAAAGTACACCGATCTGTATGAGCATATCCTACAATGATATGACGCCAATCTGTAAATTAAAAACCCAAAGCCATTGTTATACGCAACTAGCCTAAGGAATGCTGTAATTGTCAATCGTAAGGAAAAGTTAATTGAGTTAATAAAAAAATAGGAAGAAAAGTGAATTGAAAAGAGAAAATGATGGAATTCTCTATTGATAAGAGCTACTTAGACGGAAACCCAACCTCCACATACAGGATAAAAATTAAAGGAATTATCTTTAAGATTAGGGAGCCCTCAACTGCATCTCAGCTTCTATATAAGCAATTGGCCCACAATCTAGCAAACATAACAGAACTAATTTCTGCTAGAAATAATACTTGCTACAATGCTGTTTCTACTAACACTACACATCAAAACATTGTCGTTTACTACTGGAATTACACTTTGTTTTGTTGCTGGCAATTCCCTTCTTGAATCTACCAGGAGGTTGGGTTTCCATCAAGGTAGCCCTTATCAACAAAAAGTTCAATCATTTTCTCTTTTCAATTCAATTTTAATTACAACTGAAAATTACAGTTTTTCTTGGGCAAGTTGCGTGTAGAGTAGGGACCATGCCATGAGTTGAAGTCACGGAAGGAGCTATCTATCTATAAGCTGGATTAAAATGTATTGGTACTGTGTACGCTTCTCTTATAAAAAAAAAATGTATTGGTACTGAGTATGAGCATGACGTTAATCCATTGATCATTAATAGATGTGTGAAGCCGCCAAAAAGGGAATGGTCAGTACCGTTCAAAAGTGTATTGTAATGTCACGATCTATGCATTAAAGGCTTGATTAAATTAATCTCCAACAGTCGGACTTTTAAATCAATGGTTTAGCCTTTAACAACCATAAACCGCTTTTCATTTATGGGCACTAACCCATAACTCTATTTAGAGTTATCAGAAAACATCAAAAATTCAACGTTGAAACATTTGGTTTCTCTTTCTAGTTTTATTTTTTCCTACAGTTTTCTCAGAAACCAAACAGAGTACAAGGAAACCCAGACACACTTACACAAATGAAATGGAACAAAAATAAGATTAAAGATAAGGGGGTGCTGAAAGAAGAGGGACGGAGTACCTGCTGAGCCCGAATACGACCTTGTCTCTCGGCACCACATTTCACCGATGAGGACTTAAGGGATTTCTCGAGCTCTCGTACCTTGGATTCCAAACCTCTGCATTTTCTCCTCCAGAAATAGACTGAGAATCGTAAATAAAAGAAAGATTAAGCAATGACCTTGACACGCCTGCGTGTGCGCCAGTCAGGCAGTCGGAGAGAGAGAGAGAGAGAGGAGTACGAGAGATGGCTGTGGAAGCAGAGAGAGCAGCGGCGATGGCTAACGCTATGGTAGCTGTCGAGCATTTCGAACCTAAGCACTGGGTGGCCATGAGATTGGCGAGTCTCTGACGAGTAGCAACTCGTCGATGCGCTTTAGTGGGTGCTTCCGCTTCGGAATATATATTTGCGTTTTCCCTAACTCGCCGTTCTTCGTTTTCCCGACAACGCTTCCAATATTTTATAGGATGGAAAACCCACGGAAATTTTTGTACCGAAATGTTTTACCGAATTTTAAAAAAAAAAAAAAATTAGTAATTAAATAAGTATTTTTAAATGAATATGTGATTTTTTTAAAAAAATATCTAAATAGTTGAAAAAATGTTGGAAAAAAATTGAAAATTAAAAAAAGAAATGAAGTGATCGGTAGAAGATTTCTGTCGTGGACGTCCTTTATAGGATTACCAAATACCAATGGAGAAAAGCTTGTATGTCGCATATAGTTGACCTTAATGATTAAATAAATAATAAAAAATGTATTGATGTATTTTTTTATTTTTTAAAAAATATTTAAATATATTATAAAAATTAAAATATAAAATAATAATAATAATTAAAAAAAAAAGTGACTAACGCCTAACGGTATAAGCGGTACTATTCAGCGGCTTAACCATAAAATTCATTTAAAAAAAAGGATTAACCACGTTAGTAATTATATTAGAAAAAACTAGAACATAGTTATAAAATAATAAAACACCAAATAATTTATGCATATATATGTAATTCAAAAATACTAAAAGCCAAAAGGATATATTACACCTACTAAGGTTTTTTTTAATTAAAATATTAAAAATATAAAAACATTAAAATGAAAAAAAAAACATTCCATGTCTTTTTTTTATTTTTTTCTGAGTTGTTTTATTATAAAAACATGTCTTTGTTATTTTTACATTTTCCATGGTTTTGATTTTAGGTTTTGGACAATTTTAGGGTGACTACAAAATATGTCCACTAAACTATGGGTTGGATTCAGAGTGAGTTAAAGTGTCCCAACGGTGTACACTTTTTTTAAGAAAAATTATCATTATTCATTTATCGAAAAAACTTACATTCATGATCAGATATATTCTGAGATGTCTTCATATCAAACATGATATTATAAATTAAAATAATACATTTAGAGCTCTATCAATACACTATTTTCTTTTGTGGCTAATGTAATCTTCACTATTGTCGATACTCTCTATAAACAAATATCCAAAAAACAACACTCTCTACTTAAAGAGAGATTCAACTTCACATTTCACATAAAGAGATGACTCAACCTCTACATATAAATATTCGATAGACGAAATTTTTTTTTTTAATTTTAATTACAATAAAGAAACCTAAAAAGAAAACAGTAATATTGATGCGAAAAATGACATATTACAGTTTGGATCAATTCTGATAGGCTTCATAATCTGTGATAACATGTGAAGGCAACATACTTGTATATTTTCAACTACAAACGTCAGATTTGAAAAGTCTAGTAATAACGAGTCTAGTGATCTAGCGTGTGTATCGAGAAGAGATGCCGGAAGGGGATGACGTGTGAGGACGAATTTTTTTTTTTAATTTT
Organism: Carya cathayensis; assembly: GCA_011037825.1. Classification (NCBI taxonomy): domain Eukaryota; kingdom Viridiplantae; phylum Streptophyta; class Magnoliopsida; order Fagales; family Juglandaceae; genus Carya; species Carya cathayensis. The sequence continues at coordinate 1,554,458 of QGSO01000287.1, forward strand.
AATTACAATAAAGAAACCTAAAAGGAAAACAGTAATATTGATGCGAAAAATGACATATTACAGTTTGGATCAATTATGATAGGCTTCATAATCTGTGATAACATGTGAAGGCAACATACTTGTATATTTTCAACTACAAACGTCAGATTTGAAAAGTCTAGTAATAACGAGTCTAGTGATCTAGCGTGTGTATCGAGAAGAGATGCCGGAAGGGATGGCGTGTGAGGACCACGTATAAATGTGGGCTAGAACCATGCGTGGGGATTTTAGCAAAACCATTATTTTTTTTTGAATGATTTTTAATCTATGAATCTGCTTTTGTCACTCGTGTCTCGGGAGTTACCGAAAATATATAAATTTATTTTTATTTTTATTTTAAAGAAGGTAAAATAAAACTAATAAAAAAAATATTGACAGACAAAGGAGGGGCCTCCTACCCCAGTGAAAAAACATATTGTGAATAGCATTTACTTATCCTAGCAGATCGATATCCCATTCGTGAAAAAGTATAGTCAGTAAGAACTCAAGGTCGAGTCATAATTCTGTAAACCAAAGTACTGGTTATTGGTGAAGGATTGGTGAAATCATGAGAATCCGATAATTAATGTAAACGAATCAAATATGTGCGGCAAAGAACCGATGGTGCAAATATCGAATCCGACGGAGTGATGTTTGCCGACAGCCGCGGAGGAGAATCAGGGATTGCGTATCTTTGTGTATATGCAAGATAAATCAGGAAGTCTGCTAATCCAGTGTACTTAATACAGGTGTATGTTGTATATCTACATCTACATATTAATAATTTTTATTTTGTTTTATTTCTCTCGTCTCTTTCCCTAGCCTAGTTTCGCAGCTATTTCAAAAAAAAAAAAGCCTAGTTTCGCAGCACCTGCGCACATCCCTCTTAACGCTCTGATACAGTGTGATACTTGAACCAGGTTAGGTGACACTGTAACGTACAGTAATCAAACCGCCTTTCTTTCACAGGTTCTTCCCTCTGCAATCTCGAGGCAGTGGAATTTGTCATCCCCTCGGGTCAAAATTGCCATGGCAAAGCAGCTGTATTTATGCTATAAATTAATATTTAGTTCGGATTATTTTATGAGCGATTTATTAACCTATTTATTAGGTAAACATCAATTATACCTCATTTATCATTTTTTTCTTCTCTCACATCTTTAAATGCAAACATTAAATATTTAAAAAAGAAAAAGAAATGAAATGAAACCCACTTCTGTGAAGTTTGGGGTGTGCGCATCAATGGGAAGAAGCATCGTTTTGGTTCTATTGCTGTTTTCGTGTTTGTTATTTTTATTGCTGTTTTCAATCTCCATTGTGTCTGATCTGCATGACCCATTATCTGGATTTGGAAGCACCTTCAGTTCCGCGCCTCTCTTCTCCAATTTCGATCTCACGCTGAACACCCACCACAGCCTTCATTCTTTTAGAGCCTTTCTTACCAGGTCGTCCGTTTCTTCTCTTCTATCTGTTATTATTATTGTTATTATTATTATTGAAAAAAAAAACAATTAATTTGTTCAAAATAGACCACCGTGTGGGTCTGTATATACTATATGCCCGCGATATTATTGTCTTCTGATCAATCCTGAGCATCAATTGAACCTTTTTGCAGGAAATTAGTTCCATATGCAGAGACAGAAACTGCCATGTCATTTCCTAAGAGTTTAGATTTGAGAAACAACAGTTACATTGAAGGCCTATTGATAGAGGAGTTCACATTTCCTGCAAGTTCTGCTCCCTTCAATAGCTGTCATGCTTCTACCATTGTTGAGGTTATGCACAACAAAAGCATTTTCAAAATTTGTTTTTTTTAAGTTTATGGCGAGTAGTTTTGACTTCTTTGACGCAAGTGGACTAGATTGTAGTCGTTTCTTTGTGGTTTGTGTAGGTTGACAAGGAGCACTTTTTGGTTGCTTATTTTGGGGGTGCATTAGAAGGGGCATCTGATGTGAAAATTTGGCTGCAGCACTACAAGGTAGTTATATGTTTAGCTAATCATCTCTCGAAGATTTATGAATACAAAAAACGTCACAGGTACAGACCAAGTACACACGATGTATAAAAGAGGACACCTAACTAGAAATAGAAAAAGATATGAGAAAATCATTAGAACTCAGCCCTTTAAAATCAATAGTTGCTGCCCAAAAAATAAAAAACAGAGTATTGAAGAGGAAAGTTTTAAGCTCTTCCATCGTCTACTCATGATCCTCAAAATTTCTAAATCACCTCATCAACGATGTATTTCTTAACCATTCCTTTGTGACCTTATTGAAGGATGTGCATATAGAGTTCCTGCTCATATATCTAAACATGCTTGTTCTATCATTCAAAGTTGAAATTATAATGTCATAGTTTCCAGAACCGTAGCGTACATTACTTTGTGGCATATGCTGCCTGTTTGTCTGCTACTCTTTCTCTCAACCTAGCCCTGTTCATTTATAATTATGCCGTTTTTTGCAAGCAAGGGGTTGTTTTGGTTCATTTGCTACTTAAACACATTCCAGCTGTACAAATGATTTATTTTATTTATTCTATCTAACCTTTTCAAATAATTGATGGAAGAATCCTTCATCCTAGAAATTTCATACCTTGCCGAGTTAAAGTGTTGACGTCACACCCAAAATTCTAGGGTTTCCTTTTAAGTGGTTTGTGATGGGATGCTATTTTGGTAATTATTTTTTATATGGACTTCAGTTTCTTTTATTTTGTTTTATACAATGCTTAAATTATTAAATGTTTACTGGTTAGAAAACAATAGAAGAAAGGTTAGTTTAAAAAGGATTATGGCTGCCTAGGTGAAGTTTAACTCGGTCAAGAATCCTTTTGGATAAAAAAACCAGATATTTTTGGGAGAGAAAACAGATCTGGTAGAGGCCTAAAAAGATCTGGTTGTGGACAAATTGGAGAGTTAAAAATGATCTGCATTGAGCTCATTCCCCCAAGGATTTTTATTGGCAAAAAATATATGTTTGGAGGCACAAGAGAACCCAAAAACTGCCGCAATTCCTTGGTCTTCCTTGGACGCATTCCTAGGTACCATGAGAATGAGTCCACAGGCCAAAGTCAGTAGAGAAGACATTGAAAATGAAAAACTGAATGAATGCTTGTCACAGGCTATTACGATCTGGTTTAGACTTTTTTGTGACATATTTTACTTCCTTTTGATATGTTGGGTTTTATACATTATGAGTTTGGGGTTTAAAAAATTGCTCAGTCGTGTCGAAATTTTAATTTATATAGAACTCTTATTATCCGGTACCATGAATGTTATGACATGGCATTCGTAGCCTTATTGGGAAAGGGGTTTACACCTTACTCCTGCATGTATTCACTCATATGGTTTGATTTCTTTATTCTTTTTAATCGTACAAACTCTTTAAGAAATAAAGTTGATCACTCCATTTTGATTCCCTGGAGTAATAACATATTTATTTTCAACTTTCTTGGTATTTTCTGGGCAGAATGGCTCTTGGCAGTCACCTGTTGTCGTCGATGAAGAACCAAATGTTCCAATGTGGAACCCGGTTTTATTTAAACTTCCGTCAGACGAGCTGCTGATCTTCTATAAAATAGGTCAAGAGGTTCAAAAGTAATGAAACCTTCTCTGACTAAATTGTAATGTTATTTTCTTTTCTCCTTGGTGATTTTGTAGCAAAATCCATTTAATAGTTGACAAGTTGTTCATTCATTATCATTTAGGATAGTAAGTTTCCCACCCTCCAACTGACAGGTGTTTTGCACTTTATATCTTAAGTTACCAAAACTGACATATTGCACTCTCAAAAACTGATGACTTGTCCAATTTTGGCCACTAAGATGGATAACAAATAGGTGATGAGACACAATTTTAATGGTTGAATGTTAATGAATGGTTCCCGTCACAACTTTTTGGTAGCTCGAGGGTGCAATGTGTAAATTGTGATAGTTTGAGTAAAGTGTAAAACGTCTGTCAGTCAGAGGTGGAAAATGTATTTTTCTTTTCCTATTATCCACTTTCATCTTTAAGCCTCTTTTCTATTACTTTATTCCAATGGCAGGAATTGAGTGCAGTTATATTTTTGTAATCTTGAATTTCTGAACAAAAATGCATAGAAGTTTTATCTTTTGGAACTTATCTTCCCAAATAGTATGTTACAGATCAATCATCCAAGTGTTTCGATAATAAGTTTTTTGAGTTGAACATTATGTTCTCAATTATCAATGTGTTCTATATTATCACTACACTCTCAATTTACTGAGCACTCTGCAGAAATGTGATCTTAATTGTAATTACGAACACTTCATATTTCGACTTCTGTTTTTAAACCTCTATTAGTCATTGACTAAATCTCAGGTGGAGTGGATGCATGAAGCGATCATATGATAAAGGTATTACTTGGACAGAGAGAGAACAACTTCCTCCTGGCATATTAGGTCCAATAAAGAATAAGGTAGGACTTGAATTATTTTACAATATATATTTTTTTTATAAGAATACTCTGGAAGCCACATTTACTCATGGTTGCACTTGTCATCTGTACTGCTTGCTTTCCTCAGCCTATCTTGCTGGAAAATGGTCTCTTGCTCTGTGGATCATCTGTCGAGAGTTGGAATTCTTGGGGAGCATGGGTGGAGGTTTGAGCAACAACTCAGCTACATTGAGATAATTCAAGGGTTTTGATGTTTGGAGAGGGTTAACATGTTTCGTGACTCCCATGGAACAGGTTACTGCAGATTCTGGAAGATCATGGAGAAAGTATGGCCCAATATACGTACAAAATGAATCTCTCAGTGTGATTCAACCAGTTCCTTATCAGACTGCAAAAGGGACCTTGCGTGTTTTACTGCGATCCTTTGAAGGTATTGATAAGATTTGTATGTCAGAGTCCCACGATGGTGGCCACAACTGGGATTATGCAAAACCTACCGAACTCCCCAATCCAAACTCAGGTTAGTGGCCCTATTATGTGAAAGGAGATCAGCCAACCCTGTTGACTGTGTACAAACATTAACATTGTGTCGCTTGCATCAACTAGCAGGTATGCAACATCTAGTCTTTATGAATGGATTTAATGGACTTTAAAAGTGGGTCCATCTTGGTTTTGATAACCTCTGAAATACATTAGACTGCAGTATTTAATCAATTGGTTAGTGAGCAACTGAAACGGTTATTGTTTTATAATCAGTTTGGTGTCAATTTTCAGTTAATTTCTGAGAACAATTGAATAACTTCAATTCCAGGCATTGCAAATATATGTTCCCATATGCAGTTTCTCTTCTTTCCATTTCCATGTTCTATCTGATTTTGATTTCAGATTTCAATTTTTTACCAGGTATTGATGGGGTCAAATTGAGAGATGGCTGTTTGTTACTTGCGTATAATACAATCTCAAGGGGTGTGCTTAAAGTTGCTCTCTCTAAGGATGATGGTGACACATGGTGTGATGTTTTGACTTTGGAGGAGAATTTGGAAATGGAATTCTCATATCCAGCTGTTATCCAGGCTAGTGATGGGTCCGTGCACATCACATACACATACAATAGGACACAGATCAAGGTAACGACTTAATTTCTGATGTCAATGATGCTTTTTATTAGTTTTGTTTAATGGTGTCATTCGGCATGCCATTGAGAACATTGCTTTGTGGGAGATCTGATCTCTTCCAGTCCTGTCTCTTTTGACAGCATGTAGTCCTTAAACCAAGCTGATACAATCTCACGCTGCCAAAGAGAAGGTATCCTTTCATCATGATGTGGCGTAATTAGGTACTGGCAATTTACAATTACATCGGATATGCCACAGTTTCTGACATACATGCATGCTGTTTATAATAAAAAATTTCTGAACTCTGATCTGTATTTGCACCTAACAAATAATTACATTATGTGCTTGCTGAATTTGTTTCTATCTTATTTTTTAATTGATTATGTTATTAAAACATGTTCTGTGCGTTCAAGTTATATACTTATTTTCTTCACATTACATATTTAATGAAATTATTCTGTCACATGTAACTTGGTCATTGCTAATTTTATTTCATATATCTACATGTTGATCCGTAAATTAGCATTCACAATGTATGTTTCTTACCTTTCTGGTCTGTTGCTGTTGTTGCCGCTGTTTTTTTTTTTTATATAATTAATGTTCAGAGAGAATACACAAAAGTAAATATGCAAACTGATATGGCTTCATGTGATTTGTTAGATCTATGTAATAATAAAATTAACTTTATAATCTAATGCACCGCATCAAACCACGTTAGTTTATGAGTTTGCTTTTGTATAATCATTTTGTGGTTAAAGTATTTATCTATCCCAAATAATTTAGACAAGGCTTTATTGAGTTGGGTTTTAGAATTGTGAATTACAAGCAGGGTAATGGAGGATTTGGCTCGACTACACAGGCAACTTTACTGAATACATTAGATTGATGGAAACACTTTGCTTATCTATTTCAGTATGAGTGAATGCTATTCATCTCACCGCACTAACACCCACTTTTTCTGCCACTCATCTAGCGAAGTTTCATTGCACAAAAAGGTTCTCGGTCCCGCTGTTATTTGCATCAAATAGATTATAGCAGTCGTCTCAGAGTTGGTCCTAGCAAGGATTGTTACCCAAAAAGAATGGACTAAAATTTCCGAAGATTTGCATTAATGAAAACTGTAGCAATTCACTTTCTAGGGGCAGAGATCCAGAGTTCGTGCTTTTTAATTAGTTGAAACAACTTATGTATATTTAAGGAACCCAATTCTACCAAGTTTCGAAATTCGCAGGGAAATTTTCTTGGAACAATCATTTGGATGATACTTTGCCATTTTTTTGAAACGATTAAAGATTTCTAAACATCATTAGAGCGACGTCTAAACCCAAAGATTCAAGGAATACAGTTTTCGGTTGTCTAAATAATTATATCAAAATGAAAAATGTAAATAAATTCTAAAGAAGGGCGGAAAATGGATGCTTAAAATATCATCAATCTAACATTCTGGACTCTTGAGTTATGGTAGTAGTAATCGATAGAAGTAGCAAAAAAGATGGAGAATCTGGGTTTGAACTGATGGAGTTGATCCTTTAATTGATGACCTACCAAAATCTGCTTTTTCTCAGAGCAACTAATAAATGGTCGGGTTTTGTCAGAGCATTAGAAGGAAGTAAGGCCCCTATTACAATAGTTGTGGAGAAACAGTTTTGAGCATGATGAGATCCCCAGCAAGCAAAGCAAATCAAGCTGTAGTCTGTTTTTAATTTGAAAAAAAGGGGCTTTGTTATATGTATGTATATCTTCTTTTGATGCCAACAATATTTTCTTCGCTGCGTCCAAATCAAATGCAGAACCTATTTAAAATTGGCGATATGTAGGATGGAAATATTCCTTCTTATTTTTGAAGTTCCTTTTATTTGGTACTTACAACAGTCCACATAATGCTTGTTGCTTGTAAATGATTAAAAAAAAAATCTATGAGAAAAAATGCAATACAAAAGAAAACATTGAACGAGAGAGAGAGAGTTGCTGGGAAATTTTACAAAGACTACTGTACTCCTTATGCCACCAGTCCCATAGCATCATCACAAAACAACAGGAAATCCCATTTTTTAATTAAAATAATTATATTCATACATTATTTTAACGATAAACTAATAAATATGATTGTGTTATTTTCTTAAAATTATTCAATTTTATATTTAGATTTTATATAATTAACTCACGAGAGATTTATTGGGCCCTTGAACGCGTGTGAACACAAAAGCATCGTCTTCAAAGTCTCGTTATTCTTCTGAATACTCCACGGCCCACTCTCCATATCCTTCAAAAAGTCATTTCTCCCTCTCTCTCCACCTCCCTCCTCGTTCACATGCGAAATAGGAATTCAAGCATAACTGAAGCACGGCAGCATTTTCGGGGGTTGCCTGTTATTGGCCAAACCAGCTTCACTTTTTGCATTAATGTGACTCTTTTCCCCTATCTTTTCTGCCAAATTTTTAGATGCGAAAAGGAGAGTTTTTGAATTCCAGGCCACAAGGAATCCAAAACCACACAAACAGGGCAAAGCTAAAGTCAAGCGAATAGTACAATGTAGCATAAATGCCTTGGAAAGTAGGGATTCCTTAGGGTGGTCGGGGTGAAAGGGAAGGGAAAAAGAACAAAACCAAGAGTACTAGCGCTCTCTCTCTCTCTGGTGTAGCTTTGTTTGTGCACTTTAAAGAGGTCTAAAAGATGTAGTTCTTGACAGATGTGCCATGCATGCTTTCCCCTCTTTCTGACATGAAAGTTTCTGGGCAAAATCAGCTTTTTTGGCTGCGGCTAACAGGCGCATGTCTCAACTTTCAAGCCTTCTCTTTCTCGCCCTCTCTCACAATACAGACATAAAATCTAAAGCCCTGGATTTTTTTTTTTTCCTACTTTACTTCCCCTGCAGTCTTTTTTTTTTCTTTTCTTCCCTTGGGGGAGGAACTAACAGTAGGAATTGGTTTTTAGATATAAGATTTCCCTTTAGTTAAAAGTTAAGTACCATCTTTAATCTATGAATCATTAATTAATCAGTACACTTGAAGGGATAAGCTCAGAAATTAACTTCAGGAGCACATTAGCCATCGGTATATATACAATATTCATCAAATTAATGAACACTTGGACCAAAAAAAGTGCTCTGATTGTCTTTTCAAGACCCCCTTAGTATTGAATATGCCACCTAATAGTTTTAGCTTGTAATTGAATGTTGAGGATGAGGAGAGAGTATAGTCTTGACCCAATATAATTCATTTATGGATGCAGTTGAAGATAGGGTTCTACTGGAATTATATTCGATGCATTGATACAACTAATTACATGCATGCATGCATGAAGATGAAATGGGCGGCAATTAATGATATGGCCATGAATATCTTCAATATGTGGGATACGACACAGAGTTTATCTACACATGAAAAAATTACGAAGCCAATTGAGGGAAATAGGAAACTTCGTTTTGACAAGTACCGTATCATCTTCAAAACAAAAAAATAAAAAAACAGCCGAGTACGATATCATGGTGGGCGTACGTGCCAGGCTAGCATATATAGAATTAATGTAGAATAAGAAACTATATATTATTTAAATTATTTTGTTACGTACAAAACATTAAATATTTATTAGCATATATATATAGCTTATAAAATTAAAAAGTAAATTAATTAATTAGCTTCGGTCCCTCTTAAGATATTGGTATCTTAAGGATTTGTCTTAACTTTAAAAGCACATCTAATAAAAGCCCGACTTTTTGGTTTAAAGGAACCTCATCAGTCATCAGCTAGCACTTCATTCCATTGATGTAAGGCTCAAGTGTCTTACGCACGCATGTCTTCCTTTTTAATATGTATCCAAAAGTCATTCTTAGAAACCTTTTGTTAATTTCTACATCGAAAAGTTAAACGCTTGTGTACGTGTAAAGTATGATAGGCCGGGACTAGTAGTACTATGACAAAGCCAAATTTCCGCAGCATTAGTGGAGAAAAAGTAGCTTTTCATCTGCCTAATCTAAGTGGGATTTTCTATTGTTGGTAACTCTTTAAGGATTCCAAAAAGTTGAAAAAAAGGAAGCAGATGCCATGTTCATGATCCTTCAATTAAAGCTTTTGAGGTGGTGATTTAGCATCTTCCAATTGTCCCTTTTTTCATGAAGATAAAAGTATAGGATAAATTTTATCAAGTCTTTGATGGGGCGGTGCCTCCAAATCTGTCATTTAATTAAATGAATATATATATGCTAGCTAGGTCCAAAACCACTAATAAATTTGGTAGTTATATGCATGTGTCATGCATACAAATTAAAGGTCCTCAATCAGCATTAGAATCCATGTAGATGTTTGCCATTATATATGCATGTGAAGTGACGCAGCTCGATCCAATGGAAAAAGAATAATTATAAATTTCTCTTTTGATCAATAATAATCCATTAATTAATTTATTTGTTTGGTCGGAGTTTCATTTAACATCACATTCAAACGGCTTTTTCCCCTTAGTTGGTTTTCTTTTCCTTCATAAAGGTAAAATATATACTTCTAATGTGAAAATGGGGGAACCAATGGTCGTCTTTTGCTTGATTGGTGCCTCTCCTGCGGAATTCATCTCACCAAAAAGCAAGACCACTTTCGTTTATTCTAGACAAGAGAGAGAAAAAAAAAAGTGCAAAAAGGAGGGAGGCCAGGAGGAAGGGGGGGTAGAGGGGGTGGGCTTAAAAGTCTTACTTGCTTTGAGTGCAAGAAGCTACCAAAACTTTTTAGAGAAGATGGCACTCAATTCTCCCCAGCTGTGAGTGATTGTTGTAATGTGTTTGCTTAAAGTTTGACCTAGATGACATGATTTGAACATATTCATATCTATGACAAAAGCTAGGTGGGGTTTGGCTTGCACTAGTGAAAAGAATATGGGACCTACTCATGTCTCATAATATTCCATCAATTAGATAGCTAGCCTGGCCAGCCTCCGGCGGAAAGTTTTACTTATAGTTGATCATCATCGTTTGTTCGATTTCCATTTGAACTTTGGTGGGAAAAAAGAAAGGTGGCCTTTTTGAGGTTCTAATTGGTCAAATAAATGGCTACTTTAGAAACAAATTAGATGAGTGAGATGGGAGATCCCGATCCTTATTGCTGGGGTCATTGGTTGATTTAGCAATCCTTACTTGTGTGAAAAAAAATGTTTCTTGAATTATGGTTCCTCGATTATTGGTGGGGCTAGGGATCAGGGACTTGAAAAAGCCATGGGCGGGGAGAAGGTGTAGTAGTAGTGGGGAAAAGTATATTTTATTTTTTTATTACTACTTTTTTTTCCCTTGTAAATTAGGAACCAACTACAAATTAAAAGCAACCTCCTTTTGATAATGATGCTAAAAAGTTAAAATAATCGAGAGAATTCAGATTTTCAAAACACAGGGAATTAGAAGAAGTAGAAAAATGGAAAAGAGATATCAACCGAGGTGGGAATTAGGGTTGATCGATGAGGTCACGTAAGCTAGCTAGCTCTCGGCTGCCTTCTTAAAGTGGCCTGGGCGGCATTATTACGGTATCATGCTTAAATTCATGATGTACGTACTGGGTTTAATTTGCTAGCTAAGCTAAGCTAGATCAGACAAAAAACAAATTAATTAAACAATTAGCACAAATCAAAGGCAGTACATGTACGAAGCATGCATGGAGGGCGCGCAGCTTGAGGGGTACCGCGTAAAAGAAAACGAAGGAAAATTTTAAAAGACTGATGAGTTAGCTAACTAGGAAACTTGCCAAAAATTAATTATTAACCCCTCGATCGATCGATCGATCGTGTCAATATTGATGAGCTAGCTAACTAGGAAACTTTGCGGCAATATTGATGCGGTTTCATCTGTAGAAATTATATATATATGAAGATTATAGCATGATTAATGACCGGTATAAATACACGACGTACACATATTCATGATACACATTCATGTTTGTATGAAGATGGACTTCAGTGATATATAGGAAACAATATGACACGGTACGTACGTAGAGCATTTCTTTTTCAACAAAATCTTTCTAACTATAAGCTTATTATTTAACTATTTCTGAAATGAAAATACGGTTTCGTACATCCTGATTACACTTCTTAATTAGTATGCGGACACATGCACGTATATATATATATATATGTATGTATATGTATATGTATGCATGCATGCATGCGTTTATGTGTGCTGTGATTAAGTCTTAAACGGCTGATCATGATGAATCAAAGCCGAAAGTTATTAATAGACTTATTAATTAGTAAAGATCCGCGTAGACATAAATTACCAGACTGCTAGCTACCTAATCGAGTACTTTTGTGCGACTTTGCGTGTTGAAATTCATGCCAATTTTTTTATTTTTTATTTTTAAATTTGGAATGTTATCATTCAACTTGATTCTAAAGATGAGTGATGACAATTACTGACGTGTTACATTGAAATCTTATCCTTTATTATTTACACACTAAAAGGAAATTAAAATTATCCATCAACTTGCACAAGGGACATGAGTATTCAAAAAAATAATAATAATAATTTTGGTATATATAGCGCTTTGAAACATGATGACTCTCATCATTTGGCTATTGAAATGGTTGGCTGTGGCGAAGGAAATACTTGGGTACGGGACCCTGGCTAGCTAGCTTGCAGACAAAATTCAATTAATAGAAAGTCCAAATTGTTGAGCGTATGTTTTCCCACGTACTGTACTCTCATCATTCAGTGTTAATTTTCACATTATATATATATATATATATATATTCCCCCGCCTTTGGGTCTTCTAAAGCAATGTAAACGGAATCATATTTTAAATCCACAAACGTTGATACCAGAAAACAAAATGAAAGTAAAAGCAGATTTTCTCAACCCCAAAATGTCAAATAAAAATGCACCTACACGTACACGGCACATCATGCAAAGCTGTCCAAAATAAAAGCATATTCAATAGTACCGTACTTTCAATAGAGATAGAAATGCAAATTAAGCATAAGAAATTTTATAATTATATAAAAATAAATTTACAATATAGTTTCATATATATATGATCAGTTAAAAATTTTTTTATGACTAAATATGCATACGATTTCACTTGTGAATTAGGACCATTCGTCGACAGTGTCAAACAAAGCTAGCCAGTTAACTGGATCAGTGATTACGATTTCACGAGTTGGATCGAGGATCTTCAAAGTCAAACAAGCCCTCATCGCTTTGAATTATGAATCACAAAGTGCAGTCAAAGCAAATAAATGTGCATCTTTTTATGACCCTAGCTAGCGGCTTGGAACGTCTCAAACAACGAAGCATCTCTTAATTGGCCATTCCTTTCATCAATCCCTCCCCCCCGCCCCGCAAAAAGTTAAAAAGACTTTTTGAGTCTATCAACGAGCCATAAGCATACGCCTCTCCTTTTTGCCTTTTCTATAAACCTTTATGGGATAATATACTTTATGTATAGATTTGCCATTGCCAGATAACTCTGTACCCAATTAGCTTAATCTCAAGTGGAGTTTATGATTACCAAAGACTCCAACCTATCAAATTTGAAACAGTACCCTAACTTAATTAGTTGCTCTAAGACCAACTACTGCCTACAAAATATTTTAATAAAAAACATAAGTTACATACAACCAAACAGTCATTAAGTGTACAAATGTCGTACAATTATTTTTAAAAAGAAGTGAATCTATTATTAAAAATTAATTTTTTTCATGTAAATCTCATATTTATTTATGTTTTTAAGTGATTACGTAACGCTTACATACTCAAGACTGCAAGTATTATTTCCCTTAAATAAATATTTGGTCAAATTTTTTTAAAGTTATCTTTTGAACTCTAAGATCTAAAAAAATATATATAAAATGTTTTATGATAATAATTATAATTATTTAAAAATATAAGTTGACATTACATATAAAATAAATATCTGTATATCTTTTTTTTTACTTTGTTTATATCAGCATCTAGATGCCCATTATTGCTACGTGGGTCACTGTTGGAGCAGAGGTGGTAATTGGGGAGATTTGAGTGAGTAGGTAGAGGCATTATAGTAATTAGATATTGCCAATAAAGGAACAAAGAGGCTTCAAAGATACGTGAACGGTAATAAATGTTGAAAGTTGGAAGTCTCTTTATCCTCTCTCTCTCTCTCTCTCTCTCTGCTTACAGCTTTCAAACTCACACTTTTTAATATTATTTCGGCCACTGGAAAAGGATAGGAGTTTCACGCGTCAGCTTTCTCTCTTTTATCTCTTTTGTCACGATATTTTCATTATGGATCCTATTGTATTGCGATAAATCAATAATAAACAAAGATCACCCTTTATGATAAGATCATCAACGTTGGAATTAATAAATGTGTAGATCTTTTTTTAATATCATAGGCTTTGCTACCACGATTATCCTTTAAATGATTACTCTATATATATATATTTACGATAATCTGATAACAATAAAAAAATAATTGGTGACCATAAAAAGAGAGATTCTACCCAATAATACATAATTATGCGCGATCCAAACTTGCATAAAAATCTAAATTATCACTAGCCAAAGTGTCAATTTTTTAATGAAGTCATTAGACGTATGTATGGAGATGGTGAGAGGAGGAGGAGTATGTGGGTGAGGTTGGGATAAGGTGGATGTACTTGTAAGTTTGGATAGAGGAGTAAAAGGGGGCAAAAGGGTGTGCGGAAAAGAAAGGAAGGAAGTGTAAACAGGTGGGCATGCAGGGCAGCAGTTGTGGGAAAGGGGAGCTCGAGAAACGCGTAAAAGGCAAGGGAAGGGCGTGCGTTACCAAAAGGGAATATACATGATGATGATGATTTTCCTTTCCTTTCTTTCCTTCTTTCTAACTGTGAAACAGTACCCTTTCATCAAAAGTTGTGTGCTTTCTCCGCTATAAAGTTTGGAATCCCAAAAAGTTAGCACTTGGACTCAAAACATTTTTCGTGCCTTTCATTTCCTGTTTATGTTTTGTACTATCGTGGATCATGAGCAGTAAATGTAATCCTTAGGGCTCCTCGTTCCCATTATTAGTTTTTTTGAAGTCTACAGTCTTTTTAAATCCACCACGATGAAGATGATGATGATGGTTAAGATTAGAAGCTTGGCATTTGGAGCCTAAACTTATGGATGTTTTACCCATTAATATATTGTGTTTATCGAAACAGATATATAAATGGAGTCAAAACAAGTCTTCAATTTTGCTTACTGATGATGTATATATATAAGTAACGTTAGGGCTATAAGCCATAGATCAACTCATCAAATTGAAGATAGCTAGCTCTGCTTTAATTGCAGATGGTTTGGCTCTCAATGGAATCGAGAGCTACTACTATAATACTACCCAAAGTCTCTCACTTATCTGATTTTGAAATATGATCCTTAACTCCAACAAAATATATTAAATCCATCTCTATACTTGTAATTGAATATGATTGTAGGAATATAAAAAACATTGACACGATCGCTTGCTAGATTAAAAAAAGCGCATTCATCAAGTAAAATGTAAAATGGCATGATCTTACCTGCAACCCAATAAACTTATCCATCATCATGATGAGTTACATTTTTTTTTTAATGAAATATGTTTTTTTTTTCTTAGGTGCACATGATAATGAGTCATTAATGAATGATGACGAAATGAAATGGAAAACCCGTTTGATTAATTAATTAATTAAAGCCCCATCTAAAACCGGTTTGATTCATATGAACCAAGTTGAAGTACTGCACTCAATTAATTGTTAGATTTTATTGGGCGGCTGTGTCTTGTGAGGGGTAGGATTGTGCCATTTTCAAGGCATTTAATGCAGACTATCCTTTCAAAAGAAACCAACAAAAAACTGGCTTTTTTTTTTTTTTTTAATTCGTGTATTTTCTTTTAAAGAAAGAAACGATAATTGTACTGCATTCACTTTGAATAAAGGATTTTTACAACTCATTACAGAAAACACACTAATTGGTACAATTAAACTTTTCATGTAAAAGAAGATCATGATGGCTCTTTAAACTTTTGGATTGCGGTTTAACTACAGCGTTCAAGCACACAAAATTTGAAACTTTCCAAACCACAATCATTAATGCCAGTTTTCTCATTTTTTTGCCATACAACTTCGAAATTTCTTTCCAAAGATTTCAAACAATCCCTAAAACAAAATGGGTAATCATAATAGCTCGTAAATTGAAATATTTATATTATTTTAAATATTTTTATCTTAAAAATTATCATTTTAAATTACTAATTTTTTTGTTATAAGTTAAGTAGATGTCTGAACTAACTTTATAAATTTAAGAATCTTATTTAATATGCCCGCATTGATACGTAAAAAAGTTGGCACTGGGTAATCACAGAGAGAGAGAGAGAGAGGGGGGGTTGATGATGATATAAAGTTAGAGAGAGAGAGAGAGAGAGAGTATTAAGTATGAAAAGGTGAAAAGGGGGAGCCGTGCGATACCTTTGCAGCGTTTGCGTGAAAAGCAGAAAATTGAATTAAGAGAGACTGGGGGAGTGGTGTGACCTGCCAAGTGAGAGCGTGGAGTTTGTTTTCTTTCCTTTTATTTTGAACATTTATTTCTCGGCCTAAGACTGTGAATTTGAGTCGATTGACCGCCTTCTCTCTCTCTAACTAAAAACCACTGTTTTTCTTTCTCTCACAGACTCTCCATTATCTGAAACGAATTGACACGATATAGATTTTTTTCCCCAGAAAAAAGTAATTATAAGCACAAAAAAAGGGAAATATTTTGATCTGACGTTTTTATTTCACGTAGTGACGTAAAGCATGTATTTTGACGAGGTTTGGACTTAGGGGGGTATATTTTCACCTCCTTTTTTTTTTTTTTTTTTGCCATAATCGAGTTTAGCGTTTTTATTAAAGTAGAGTATTTTGTCTGGGATATGGATTAAGATATACAGAGACAGAAACGGGAGGGAGGGAGATAGCTCCAAAATAAACATAAAAAAGAGAAAATAGAGGAAGAGAGAGATGGGAAGGTTCTTGTGAAGGAGGGGATCTCATCTTTCCTTTTCATGATGAATTCTCTCGTATAAAGCTTGTCTTTTTTTTTTTTTTTTGGTGGGATGTACGTGGGAGTGATAGAAACAAAGGAAGAAAGCAGGAGAGAAAATAAGAGGTATATAGATCCCTAAAGGAAACTTTTAAAAGCCTAGTAGGTGTTACTTTCTTGATTTTGTTCGTGCTTGTAAAAAAGCTCTCTTTTTGCTGATTCCTTTTTTTTTCCTCAACCCATCTTCTCAAAGTCCCGAATTTTGTCCATTTTCAACCCCTACCGGACCCTTTTCATTGCTACTTGCTCTGTCTCTGTCTTTCTCTGCATTTCTGGTTTTCTTCCCTGTGAATTTTACGCATACTCGGCTTCTTTCTCCAAATACGCCCAATCCCAAGGACACTCCCTAAGCAAAGGGCTTAAATTTGCTTAACTAAACTTCCATAAGCAAAACCTTCTGGGCTTCGTGTGGTCGGGGCGGTTTTGTCGAATTCGTCATTTGGAAATGAGAGCCGGACTCAGCACGATCCAGCAAACCCTAACGCCAGAGGCGGCGAGCGTGCTTAACCACTCGATCGCCGAGGCTGGTCGACGCAACCACGGCCAGACTACGCCACTCCACGTGGCGGCGACCCTTTTGGCTTCTCCCACGGGCTTCCTCCGACAAGCCTGCATCAAATCCCATCCCAATTCATCGCATCCGCTCCAGTGCCGGGCCCTCGAGCTCTGCTTTAGCGTGGCACTGGAGCGCCTCCCGACGGCCCAGAACGTCAGCCCCGGGATGGAACCGCCCATCTCCAATGCTCTAATGGCGGCGCTTAAGCGTGCCCAGGCGCATCAGCGCCGCGGTTGCCCCGAGCAGCAGCAGCAGCCACTTCTGGCCGTCAAAGTCGAGCTGGAGCAGCTGATTATATCCATTCTGGACGACCCCAGTGTGAGCCGAGTTATGCGAGAGGCCAGCTTCTCCAGCCCGGCTGTCAAGGCCACAATTGAACAGTCTATGAATTCTTCGGCTTCGGTTGCTAATTCTTCTCCAGTTGGATTGGGATTCCGACCTGGAGCAACACCGGTCCCCTCGACGACGAACAGGAATCTTTATTTAAATCCCCGGTTGCAGCAGGGGAGTGCGGCCCAATTGGGGCAGCAGAGGGGTGAGGAGGTGAAGCGGGTTATTGATATTTTGTTGAGGACGAAGAAGAGGAACCCGGTATTGGTAGGGGAGTTAGAGCCGGAGGCGGTGGTAAGGGAACTATTGAGGAGGATTGAGAATAAGGAATTGGGTGAAGGGCCTCTCATGAACGCTCAGGTCATTACTTTGGGCAAGGAGTTTTCTTCGGATAAAACCCAACTACCGGTCAAGGTTAAAGAATTGGGGGATTTGGTCGAGACGCGGATTGCTAACTCGAGTGATGGAGGTGGTGGTGTTATTCTTGATTTGGGTGATTTAAAATGGCTAGTTGAGCAGCCAGTGACTTTTGGGGTGGCGGGTTCGGGAGCTGCACCGCAGCAACATGTGGTTTCAGAGGTAGGGCGTGCTGCAGTGGCGGAGATGGGGAAGCTGCTGGGGAGGTTCGGAGAGGGGAGTGGGGGTCGACTTTGGTTGATCGGGACTGCAACTTGTGAGACTTACTTGAGGTGCCAGGTCTATCATACTTCCATGGAAAATGATTGGGATCTTCAGGCAGTGCCAATTGCTGCGAGAGGGCCTTCCACGATGTTTTCGAGGTATCTTTGGTGTTCTTCTTTTGATTGGATCAATATAATGCTTATTATGAAATTATTGGAGTGGCACTTGATCGCGGAGGTAATAGTTCTGATGTCAGAGACGTCGATCGTGCCATTCTTTATGCTGTACATTTGTGTGAATTTCGTAACTGCGCGGCGTGATTGTTGGTTATAGAAACCCATTATCCTTGAAAAGTTAATCATGCTTTAAGATTAAATTTAGGTGGTTTTTTTTTTTTTTTTCCTTCCATCCATCGAAGCTTCAAAAACTGATGAAATCGCATAGATTCATTCCTTTCTTCAGGCAGTTTACAGGACTTGATATCTTTTGTCTTCTTGTTTGTGTGATGCAGTTTAGGCATTGAACCCATGCTTACTCACAATTTTTATTTACTTCTATTGTTCTTGTCACGCAGGCTTGGCGCCAACGGTATCCTTAGCAGCTCTGTCGAGTCTTTGTCCCCATTGAAGGGCTACCCCGCTGCAACAACCGCTCCGCCCAGAAGAACAAGTTGCTGCCCACAGTGCATTCAGAACTATGAACAAGAGATGGCAAAACTTTTACCCAAGGAGTTTGAGAGTTCATCTTGCGAAGTTAAATCAGGAGCGGCCCAACCACCACTGCCGCAGTGGTTGCAAAATGCTAAAGCCCAGGATGGTGATGCCAAAACAATGGATCAGACACAGGTAAATTCAACTTAAATTGGTGCACAAACTCGAAACAAGCCTAATCTTCCTTCTCTCTCCCTCCCTCCCTCCATACCTCCCCTTTTCATTTGGTTCTTTTGTGTGTTAAAAGACATTGTTTATATTCAATTGTCATTTTAATCCTTTACAGAATAAGGACCTAGAACTGGTTCGGAAGCAGAGGAGTCAAGAGTTACTCAAGAAATGGAATGATGCATGCTTGCGTCTGCATCCGAATTTCCATCAGCCCAATCTCAGCTCTGAGAGAATTGCTCCTATCCCTCTCTCGTTGACAGGGTTGTACAATACATCTCTGATTGGTCGCCAAGCCTTTCAACCCAAATTACAGTTGAACAGAAATCTTGAGGAAACTCTGCAGCCGAACACTAATCGAGTCCCCGCTCAACCCCCCGAGAAGGCAGTTTCCTCGCCAGGTAGCCCTGTGAGGACTGACCTCGTTCTTGGGCGAACAAAGGTCACCGAACGCAGCCTGGATGGAACCCCTAAAGAGCACATGAAAGACCTTTTGGGCCGCGTGTCTTCTGAACCTCAGAACAACTTGCATGAAATGCAGACCAATAAACTGCTAAGCACATTAGATGCTGACTCATTCAAGAAGCTCCTCAAGGGTCTCATCGAGAAGGTGTGGTGGCAGCGGGAAGCCGCATCAGCAATAGCTACAACTGTGACCCGATGCAAAGTCGGGAATGGAAGACAACGTGGTGCTGGATCAAAAGGTGATATGTGGTTATTGTTTATGGGTCCCGACAGGGTCGGCAAGAAGAAGATGGCATCAGCTCTTGCGGAGCTGGTATGGAGGTCCAATCCAATAATGATCGGTCTTGGCCCACGACGCAATGATGGAGAATCAGATATGAGTTTCCGTGGTAAGACAGCACTGGATCGTATTGCAGAGGCAGTTAGGAGGAACCCCTTTTCGGTAATCATACTTGAGGACATTAACGAAGCAGACAAGCTAGTTCGAGGGAGCATCAAACGGGCAATGGAGAGAGGGCGTCTTGCTGACTCTCATGGACGTGAAATCAGTCTCGGAAATGTCATCTTCATTCTTACTGCAAGTTGGCTGCCAGAAAATCTCAAATACTTATCCAATGGCTTTACGCTTGACGAGGAGGAGAAGCTTGCCGGTTTAGCAAAAGGCGGTTGGCAGTTAAAGCTAACCCTTTGTGAGAAGACTACAAAACGACGGGCCAATTGGCTACACGGTGGAGACAGGCCAATGAAGCCTAGGAGGAAGGAACCAAGTTCAGGTTTAGCATTCGATCTAAATGAAGCTGCTGATGTCGAGGACGACCGGACAGATGGGTCACACAATTCAAGTGAGCTCACGGTCGAACACGAGTACGAGCAGGGGCTCAACAACACCAATTTGCGATCACCCACAACTTCCTCAGTACCTTGTGATCTGCTTGATGCTGTTGATGATACCATCGTCTTCAAGCCTGTGGACTTAGGCCCCTTTCGCAGCGAGGTCACAAGATCCATTACCAAAAGATTTACGAAGATCATGGGTGACATGAGAATTTCAATGGAAGTAGAAGACGAAGTTCTCGATAAAATTATGAGTGGGGTATGGCAAGGCCAAGTGGGTTTAGAAGAATGGACGGAGAAAGTATTGGCTCCGAGCTTCCACCAGATGATCAAGGCGTGGCACCCTCCCAGCAGTGTCCGCAATGATTCAATGGTCATTAGGCTCGAATACGACGGCAATTCGGATAGCCGGAGCTGTGGAGAATGGCTCCCAAGTAGCGTGAAGGTGGTGTCAGAAGGGTTTTCATGAAGTCGGTGGATGCAGCGGGTATTTTGACATTTGTGTTGAATAGAGATGTAAATAGGCTGAAATATTTGGCGGGGAGCGTGACGGTTGAAAAGGTCAAAAGATTAAACCAAAAAAAAAAAACCGTTAGAAGAGAGTAGTAAACGTTGGATACATAGACGGGATCCGTTTTAACAGTGTGCCTTCACCCCCTTTCCTTTATTATTTAATTTCTTTTGATGTTGTATTATTTTTTCCTCACATATAATATATAAATAAATAGAAAGATCATTTGATGTTTTTATATTATCTTAATCAAATTACATACATAGACAACGATTAATAAGATTCATGGCATTCTACATTATCTTTCATGTCATTCTATTCTCCCCTTTTTATTTCTATTTATTAAATTATGACTTTGAAATAAACTGTAAATTTATCAGATATCTTTAATACACGATTCTGTTCTAAGATTTCGTCCGGACTACTCCTGACACGAATTCTTTCGGAGATTCTACCTCATTGATGGTATATCCATTTTAATAATTTTGGATTTTTTTTTTTTTTTAAATATAAACGGATTAGGTAGTGAAGGGCAATGCTGTTCTTTGCTATCAATTTATTTAAAGGAGTAACGTTACATACCTTTCATACTATACAAATTATTTTTCCTTTTATTTATCTATTTAAATTGTAAAATGTGTCATTTTTATCACTTTTTAATTATCATTTATTTAAAAAGAATAACAAAAGTCAATTAATAATTTCACCCTCACTATAGTAAGATGAAAAAGTAGTTGAGAATGTTGTATAAAAAAATTTTTTCCTTATCTAACACGGTTGATTAACTTTAAGGTGGCGATTGGTGTCATGGTGGCACGAGTATCATCAACTATATTAGCCACATTCAACATGACGCCAAGTCTTGGAAGATTCGTGAAAAAAAATAGGGGGGTTGGTTTAAAAATAAAAATTTTTATACACCATATTATTATTCTACTTATATTTTATTAAGTAAGATATGTAATATTTATTATTATTGATTAAATAATTATTTATTACATATTTTTATATTATTAAATATTAATAAATACACCATCTCATATATAATAAGACTTAAATAAAATAGTGATGTGTATAATATTATTGCTGGCACGAGTATCACGTGGACGGTGACGATGGGCTGAGCATTACTACTACATTCATAATGTGCGACGCGACTCTTGTGCTTGCATTAATTACGTGACTTTGCGTGGCATCTCGATCCTCTTAGGACCTCCCAGGAGCTGAATTCTATTTCACTTCTTTCCCTCTCTAGATTTTGTGCATGTGGGACATATTTGGTCACCCAAAATTCAGATTTTTTTTTTTTTTTAAATCAAGAGATGTATTTGTATTGAATTTTATAAAAAGTTGGTAGGAAAGATGATAAGTCATTGGTAAAAACCTTTTTACATGTGTTTTTTTTTTTTTTTAATTGAGGTTTATGATATGTGTAGTTAGGTAAGATTTTGAAACGTGTGATTTTTGAGTTTTTGTGAATTTCCTTTTTGTATTTTTTTTTTTAGATTAAGAGTAAATTCTTATGTTTTGACATTTACTTGACTTGTTGAATCATGATTGATGTTAACGTGGGGTTAATTTGATTGAACTTAAAACTGACAAAATTGATAAAAATAATTAAAAACAAAATATGTAGAAAGTAATTTAATTTAAGAACTCCAATAATGCAAAGTAGATTTTACGAATTGGACAAACATTTTGGGTCCGGTTGATAAGATACAAATTGGCCTTACCGGCACCTAAACCCTATATACAGATGAAAACAAAGTACAAGCCTTAAATACTCTCTTTCACCGATGTCTTTTATCATTTTCCATCGGTATAATTGCCCTGTCCATGTGATCTCACCACCACGTGGCCCTTGTCTGCAGAAGAAAGAACACAATGACGAGAGGCAGAGAATTTGGGGACTCAGCTTCCAAGAAAATTTTTATGGAGTATTTGACACTTTGGGACTGCCATTTCTGTTGACTACATGTAACAGTTTCTACTTCTCTCTCTTGTATAAATAAATATATTTTTCCTTTGTACGTATGTGTAAAAATATTTATTTATTTAATTCACTGCTCATGATTTCTTGCTTAATATATATACAGTATCGACTATTCCTCTTCAAAAATTCACTCCAAGACCGAAACAAAAAATTGTATGCATTCTTGGGATGGAAAATTGACTAGTCAATATTCAAAGTTAGTAAGCTTGACAATTTAAAAAAAAAAAAAAAAGGAAGAAAGAGAAAAGCATGCTGATGCCCCCATGAGGACCACCAGTACCACTAAAGAACAATGGACCTCTTTTAATTTTGTTAATTACTTGCCGTGTTGAATGGCCAGATGATGCTCTCGATCTCATAATAGAGAAAGGATCTGGATAGATAGATCAAGCATCTTTTTCTTACTTACAAGGCTACTATGTACGTACATCGATGTTCTTTCAATTTCAAATATAAATACCGAACTTTCTCCATCTCTCTCTCTCTCTCTCTTTCTTATCGTGTTGATGCCGTGCTCTCCAAGGCCTAGAAGCCGTCCACCCTCGAGTTTCAACGCTCCATCATTAATGCAAAGCTTCCTGCCATTCACATACGCACTCTCTTTTAGAAATGATATTCTATTATCGTTCAATTGCTTTGAATCATATACTCTCTTTTACCATTGACTCATTTAGATGTTAAAACATCATGATGCCCATTTTTCCAAACTTTTTTAGATCGAATAAATAAAATATATACGCTGATGATGCATGTTTCTGACCACGTTACTCATCTTGCGCCAAACACTACTTAAGTAGGAGTTTGTGGGGATGGACGGTAACAAAATATCATTAAAATTATGTTGATGTATGTAATTATGCATAGCTTGATTTCTTGAAAGGATTTCTTTTAAAAATGTAGCATTAAATGGAGGTCTATTGTATTGAATATCACCCCGACCATGCACGTGTTTAATTTCATGTAGATCATCACGTCACTCTCCCATCATTAATACACCATTTATGCAAAGACTTCAATTGTCTGTCTATTGATCAAACTAATCCTGACCACAACCATTTGACCCCAAAAAAAAAAAAAAAATTGTAACAAGAACTATGCATCAAACCCTTTAATAATACATTTAAATCAATATTTTATGTATCAATATATCAACTTGGAGAGTTCATAAAATAAAAATAAATAAAAAATGGAGAGAGAGAAAGAAGGTCATAAATCCTATTGCAGAAGCAGAATAATGAATATCCTTGATGACAAACGATGAGGTTTTGTCCATATGCAGAAAAAGTAGGGAGGAATTTTTCTTTTTGGTTTAAAAAAAAAGGGGAGGTTGGCGTTTTCTTCTCCAACCCACACCGCAAACCTTTACACCTTTATACTCATGTCCTTTCCTCGCGTCATATCTACCTTTTTGGAATAAAAACAAAAACCAACCACTCCCCACTTCAGAAAGTAGACCACATTAATTTAATCTTACTAAAAGTTATGAATAGTGTGTTTGTTTCCGTCAAACTCTTACAATAGTCCAAGCCTCACAAAAAACGCGTCCTTATCTGGACTTTGATACCGAAATTACGCAAATATCTATAATTAGCTGCCAAATCACACAGGAAATTTCTCGCTAAAGTCCATCTTTCTTAGTAGGCATTAATTTAAATCTTGTTAGAAGTTATTGATGCACCATTTTTCCAACTTTTGTACGAAGAATTAAGAAAGAAGAGGCATTAGCAACGACTACTCGTCCACGTACAGCAATCACCATATTATCTGGTCACGTACGTGCTCGGCTCATAATATATACAAATTTGTCACATCCAACCGTGTTCCCGGCCGTGACAGATTGATTGCTGAATACTTTTACTTTTTAATTTGAAAGAACACAGAATTAATTGACGTGATAATTAAGGGCATTTTGATTTTGATGGCTTGCTTTTTCTTACATGTTTAGTGTTTTTATTAATAAGCATGCAGATATTAACGTACCGTACCATTGCTGTAGGCATTGAAAAACTGCCACACTCTACCGTATACATATATCGGATATTTGGGTTCTGCAATTGACTCCTAATTTAAAGTCAATGTTTATTAATTAATTTGGACCTGGTGATCACGTTTAGGCCCCCCCCCCCCTTTTTTTTAATTCTTTTGCAGATTTATATATCGAATAATGATTCGATAATCATGCATGGAAAATGATTTCCCATCGTTGTAGTATAATTACGTCATTACCAATTAATCTGATCTAATTAACCGATTCAAATAAATAAAACACCAATATATAATATTGTCTGCTTGCGTCTAAAAAAAAGGGCAACTATATGAAAAAGATCTGTCGATCGATTAAGTTGTTTGAAAAGTTGTACGTGAATCTCTTTGAGTTAAAGCTTGATCAAGTGGTAATTAAGGTTCTACAACCTACGGAGAGGAAAAGGAAAGGCATGATCGATCAATCGACGAGGTTTGGAGAAGATCGAGGAAGGACGATTGATCAGGCTGACGCCCTTTCACTTTCTTTGTCCACTTATTCTCTCATGTCATGAAGAACACACACACACATAGATGACAGAAAAGGCTACAGGCAAGAATGTTATATATATCACTCTTAATTAATTAATTGGTTGTAAATATATAGGTTTTGGATATAAGTTCAGCATGCATGTATTCAATCCAAAGAAACACTACTCCAAAGATCATCAACAGTGCAGGAAACAAACCACAAAAGGCCGCCAGGAGACAGCTAGGCCGGGCCCGAATCAAAATTACCCCATGCCAGCCAACCTTTTTTATTAATTAAGCATGCACACCCACACCTTAACCATATTTGATTTCTTGTTCTCTCATTTGGCGCTGCATGTCCCCAGTACTCATCTTGCATGGCAGCATTGTTAATAAATAAGAATCTAGGGTTACTATATATATACATAGTGTTGCTAATATAATTTTTTCAAGAAGTATTATGACTACAAAGAGAACCGGTTAAACTCACAAATTAATATGATTTTATATGATTCGTTAAAGTTACATTACAGTTAATATAGTTTCACAATCTAATGCACCGCATTAACCCACGCTAGTTATGGATTTATTTTTATGAAAATTTTTGTGGCTAAGACTTTTCTCATTATGTAATTGCTAATTTCCATGGTTAAACTCTTCAAAATGTCAGTTTAGTGTCTTAAGCTTGTAAGTTGCAATGCATGCATATATTTTCAGATGATCTATAAAAAGTAATGACGGGGAGCAGGGAAGAATCTAGGCGGTAAGGGGGGCCGGCCTAGCTAAATTCTAACCACTCCAAAGAAATTGTTGAAATTATTATGTCATTTGAGTTGCCTTTTAAATGAGGTGGTGTACTACTTGACATGATCATTTCAACCCAAAATATCATGCATGCTTATCTCTGCTTATATATCTTTATTAATTATCTGCTTACATATAGGAATCAATTGTAAGGTGATTTGTGAATGTTATTTTCGAGATCTTCAAATATTTAGTGTTTTGTTTTTGTGCTCGCGTCCAGGTTCGTCCCCAAGATAACTATGATTATGAATTCGTCTATGCATGCCATGGACCCCCAATTTTGTCTGTTTTAGGGCCATTGATTAGCTAAAAGATTTATTCGTGGAAATCTATCAAATCCAGCGAATCTAAGCGAAAAGGGAGGAAAGTCAGAAAGAGATAGAACCCGTATGTGTTTGGGATAGATAAAAAAAATATAAAAGCATGTTATATAGACCACAACTTTGTCCATAACGTGTCCCATTTTATCGAATCCGAGGTGTCTCTTTTGTTTGATTCCAAAATGTGGGTTCCATTTTGGTCTGCAATAGTAAACTCATGCACCTCTTTTTGATCTTTTTTTTCTCCTCGATCGGGCTTAATTAGTACTCATGCACAATATATCTGACATTTCCTAATCAACACACAAATTATCTCAACATATTGACACTAAAATCTAAAGATAATACCGAACATAATGATAAGAATGTTTGACTAATCCTGGGTGCATGCATGCTGTTACTACTGCACGATTTACTTCAAAAGTCTACGTGGATATATATATTATATGTTCCAACCCTAGCTACTAGCCAGATATAAAACGCGTTTCTGAATTTGTTAATATTTCGTCAAGACAAAAAAAAAAAAAAGTAGTTGGCCGGTATATTAATTCTAGAAGGGGTGGCTGGAGACCATGCGTGTCGGCGGCTCAATGAAAATTGACATGGGAAATCATGATTCAGTCATTAGATGTCTCGGACCCCTCGATTCGACCCCTCAACCAATTTCCCTAGACCTCCTAACATGTGCATGGCTTTCCCACGAAATTTCCACGCTTCACAAAATTTCATAAATCATAAATGCCTCTCAGAAGATCAAGACAAATGGGAGAAGATCAGTGAACCGTACGCTGATTTGATCTTTGCTTGGTATTGAAGTCACGTGTACGCGAGTTATTGTTTCATGAAAAGACCGTGTACGTACAAAGATGCTTTACATGCATGCCTGATCAGATCAGATCACCTGCATGCAATTAGCAATCTCCATTAATCAGAGATGTTCATGTGCTCTATATCAGATCAGAATAATTTTCTGCTTTGATCATGAAATATATGCTTATATATGTTCCTGACTCCGAATTTCACAATTATTTTGCCTAACTTTGCATTAATGATTGCATCTTGTGGATTGACATCTTTCAAGGATCATAAATGAGAGCACAAAATCTTCAACGATCCTGGAATAATATTTGAGAGTAACGTTAATTTGTACGTTAAACAATTGATCAGAAAATAAACAAATTTCCTTTGGTTTTTTAGATGCCATATACATATGGATGATCAATGGGATATTCATATTCATATCAAAAGCCCATATTTTTGGTTAATGCGAGATTTAATTTTAGACGCAGTAACCCGCACTTATTCTATAGCAGGAGGAGCCTAGGAGGCCTTAATTTCCACCTATTAATTCCGTTCCATCTTCATATATACTAAACCGCCTTCTGTTAATTGATCTCATCATATGCAGTAGCTAGTGGTTTTTGATGATAGATCAAACCCCATGTGCAAGTCTCTGCAACTAAAGACAGGCCAGAAATACTTAACCACAACTCAGAATAAGACAAAAGAAAGGAAAGCAGAGGAAACATGCGATGCATTATAAAGTTAAGCATGCTCTTAACCTTACTTTGTTGGCCTTTTGCTTTTGTAATGTTCTAAAAAGGAGAAAATCAAAGTCTACTGCTACCACTGACCTCTCTCTCTCTCTCTCTCTCTCAACAAAGTAATCGTAGGTCCAGCTTGGTTTACCTAAACTCTTAAATGAAAAGAAAAGGATTGTTTTGGAAGGAATACTAGACCAGTACCTTTTTCTGGTACCTTTAAAAAGTAGATGCAGACATCTGAAGTCCCCAATATTTTAGCAGGAAAAATAAGGAAAGGTCTAGGGAGGTTGGAAAGCTAGGATCAAATATTCCTTTGGATTTGTTTATTAACCACTATACTTTTGATTTTCATATCCTATATTATTATTCTATTGGGGGATCATTTGGATATAAAATATCAGGGAATCGATTGTCCAGATTTTCAAGTTTTAAGAGAAATTATTATAATTTAGTACAGAAAGGCTTGATTTATTTAATCATTAAAATGCAATTCGAGAATTGTAGATATATATAGGCAAGGAACAGGTAGATGACAATGCCCAAGTTGCCTTTTCGTAGATATGCAGGCTTTTTGAGCACCATGCTTACCTGTCCCCTCTGACCACACTTGAATTATTAATCTACTCAACTTTTCTCTTCGCTTTTTCTTCAAAATTTATTATTTAGGGATGACTAATCTGGGCCACACCACCTCTATTACAGAGCCTTATCTCCGAGAGAAAGTTAATTAATGGTCCATTCAATATTTATATTACTCATAAAGAATATTTTGTATTTGAGATACCCTACTTTAACACTTTTTGTACGTGAGTGTGGTGTCACTGGTGTGGAGGATAATGATATGGACCCAACAACTAACTCTTGCACCAAACATGCATAAGTTCAAAATTAGTACAATTTACCTAAAGGGTTCTGTTCTCTCTTCATATTTTAATTGGGAACATCCACATAATATTGCAACTGCTCCATATTTTATGATCTTGAAAAGGTGTGCAGTTAATGCATGAATATTTATATTGATAATGTATTAAGCATAGATCTCAACTATATCTCTCATTATTTTAGTATTCAAAAAGAGGATATACCATCAAAATATTGGGTAAACCTTTTTAGGAAGGGAACAAAAGCTAAAAGTATGGTTGTGCACGATTCCCCAACCATATCCTCCTCCTCCTCCTCCACTCTTTGCCAAAGTCTCTGTCTTGTGTCTTGAAATTAGGTTTCCTTTTTATTAACTTTAAAAAATAAACTTCATTGCAAAGGGAACAAAATCTTAAGGAATAAGTTTATCCAAATCTTGTGTAGCTAGCGGTGTGTGGTGGGATCAAATCTCATGGTATAGTTGACACTGCTTGACCTGACATATCAACTTGTGAGCTGAGCTCCATTTTCTTCCTTTTCTGGGTTTCATTTATATTGGAGCCGAGCAATGTTATTTTTCTTCCTAGATAGATGTTGATGCATTTTAAGTGACTATCTTACTCAAATAGTTTACGTCAATAAATGCGATAAAAAATGACATATTTGAATTACCAACAACGTTTATCATTAGTATGGCATGGTAACGTGGCAAGGTATTAAAATCTCCATTCTTCCTTTTTATGTTTTTAAGCCCAACCAAAGCACATCGCCCCACTCTACCTAGTACATGGCCAGTTCAAATTATAGGCATCCCGAAAAAAGAGGAGAAGAAAGAAAGAAGGCGACAGTGAGCCAGGTCCAGTATGATTTAGGCCTGAGGTCTGTCTTTTGATGTTGATGTCAAGACAAATATGGGCTCAGTCCATAAGTTTTCTGACAACCGATGAAGTTGCAAAGTGTGGTTGTGGACTCGTACCTATTAAAATGATTGGGCTTATGGTAATACCCACGCCACGTCCGTTTATAATTTTTGTTTATAAAACATATTTATATAGTCAAAACAGTTTTCTTCACAATTATTTGTCGTCTTCATTAATATTATTCTTCCCAAACTAATGGTAATTTTGAAACATATTCCTCATGCGACACTCACGATTATGCGTGGTCCTCGCGTGCTATCCATTCTGACGGCTTTTCTTACTACCATCGTATTATTAGAATTGTTACTACCAGATTTTTTTATATTTAACTTTTGTAGTTAAAAAGAGATAAATTGATTGCCTTCTCGCGCTTCAAAGTCTAATAGAGTTAGTCCAAATTGTAATCCATTTTTTTTTTCGTTCTTGTTTTCTTTATTGTTTAGTAAAAAATAAAAAAGGAGTTTGTCTCCTAAATAGTTTATCTATAAATATTGAGTCATGCATTTCTATGAAATGTGAGATTGAGTCTCTGTTGAAATAGAATGACGTCTCTTGAAGGTTTGTCTATAGAGAGTATCAACAATAGTATAGTCCAGATCAATTCAGTTGTATACTGATGGAGTTCCAAATGGTTGATATAGTTGAATGAATGAATTATGACATTTTCCTTTTTAAAAAAAAAAAAAAAACTCTCTTCTCAAATAATTAAGGCCGTCACTGGGTATGTATTTATCACACACACTGCATATAATATTTACGTTAATTTTTTTGATTATTTTAATTGTTAATGTGAATGAACAAAATTAGTAACACCGAACATAAAATCTATATATTTTTTTTAAATAATTATGTTCATCATTTTTACGTACCACACACCATACTCACTTTATTTTATATTTTCATTTTTTCTATAACAAGAATATGGTATATTGATGATAAGTAAAATAATTGAATTAATTTAACAAGAATAAAATAAAAATAAAACTAAAAAATAATTATAAAATATGTAAAATATATAGTATTGGATGATGAGTAGTATTTTTTATTTATTTATTTTTTCCCCCCTTAATCTTCGTATTGATTGTGACATTATTATTATTAAATATTATTTGGTTGTGGGGGATAGAAAGTTGAGAAGGCTGCGTGAAGCGGGGGAGGGGCAGAGCCAAAGTGAGAGAGCAGTGGTAGTAGATATTAGATAAACATGTTGATAACGGTCGCAGAAGCTTCTTCTGCTTCTCCCCTTTGCTTCCGCCTTTCTGCCCTCTCCCATCTCAACCCCAAGGCCTCTCCAAGATTCAAAACATCAATCTGCCGAGCCAGCTATTCTCTTCAGAGAAAACCCAACAGTTCCAAGTCATGGAACGTCGGTCTTCTTTCCCACAGGTATGCGATAATCCTTTTCACTTTTCTCCTCCAGCTATAGCCATTTTTGTGTCCTTTAGTTACTCAGTAATCGGCCTATGAGGTTTTTAAATATGTGGCTCTTTGCCTTGGCTAATACATTAATTGTGCGTGCGTGTTTTCTCATAGTTTTCTAGCTGCAGTTTGTCTTATTTGTTTATTCGAATATAGCGTGTATACTACTGCTTCTCACACAAAAACACATATACGCTTACACACAAGGGGAGAAACTGAGAGTAAGGGTAAAATTAGGTAGAATTCCAAGTTCGAAAATATACGGTTACTAGGGGGTTTTGGGCCTTTGGTGAACAATCGATCAACTGAAGCTCAAATGCAGTTTAAGTGGTGGAACAGGGCTGGATTGAAGTTATTCGCAAACAATGTAGCAGTTCAACTCATTGGGTTCTGTAGGTCTATGAGAAACTAGGTTAGCAGCTATTGGAAAAGCAACTTAATTTCCAAGGGGACCAGACTTAGATGGAGATGCGAAGATTGTGTAATGAAATTCCCAAAAATATCCATTATTCGGTAAGTCATCACCTAGATTCAGTTTGATCTGTCCAAATTGAATTGAAGTAAGGGCATGGTTTTGAAGAGTACTTTTGAAGGACTAGTAAAAAGGTGAGACCTTGAGAAAGCCATTCATGAGAACTATAAT
The DNA here is from genome assembly GCA_011037825.1 of Carya cathayensis. NCBI lineage: Eukaryota > Viridiplantae > Streptophyta > Magnoliopsida > Fagales > Juglandaceae > Carya > Carya cathayensis. The sequence goes on from QGSO01000287.1 coordinate 1,586,221, forward strand.
CTAAAGGTGTTAACTGGTGCTATATTCTTCATTGATCATACAAAAATCTGACCTCAGATGGAATATTTGTGTTTATATGCCTAGTGAGCTTTTTGAACATTGATCTTTTCAATACTGTTTAACAGAATATAGATCAAATGAGAAATTCCTTTTGAGTCATGTCCATATTCTGGAGAAACTGCCAGAATTTGGGTACCTGCTATTTTAGTCATATTTATCCTTCTTGCTGACTGGGATGTCTTTGCAGCTGTGAGGGCTCTGTTTTTGATCCCTTGGGTATCGACTCAGATGTATCTTCTGGTCTAAATGCAGTCTGGGATAGTTTCCTATGTTTGTTTTCTCAAACATTTGAGAGTACCTCTAGTACGAAAAAGGAGAAACCTACCTCTGCTCGAGGAGTGGCAGGTTTGTCTCTTGACTTGCAATTTTTTTTCAAAGTCTTCAGGTTGCAATTGATGCCTGTAGCTTTTAGCAGTTTATTAACTGTTTTGAAATTGTCAGCAGCAATAGAGGACAGTTCCATTGATTTTGGGGACTTCTTCAAAGGGCCATTACCAGGAAAGTTTCTTAAGCTCTTGGGTTTTCTGGCCTTATCCCGGCTTGGAATATATATACCTCTTGGCGGGGTAAATAGGGACGCTTTTCTGGGAAATTTGGACCAGAACAGTTTATTAAGCACTTTGGACTCATTTTCTGGTGGTGGAATTGGTAGAATTGGAATATGCTCTCTTGGTATTGTTCCCTTCATCAATGCACAAATTGTGTTTCAGCTGCTTGCACAAGTATATCCCAAGTTGCAAGATCTTCAGAAAAGAGAAGGAGAAGCAGGAAGAAAGAAAATTCTTCAGTATACTCGATATGCTTCGGTTGGGTTTGCCATTGTACAGGTGAGGAACTTCACTTAACTTGAATGAAGAAAGTTGAAAAAGAGCTTACCGTTGTGCTGAGTAATAGATTTGGGTCTTTTAATTTATAACAAATGGAACCAAACTCCTTAAAATGAAAATTATAACTAATATCATGACGCCAATAAAAAATAACAATATGCTGCATGTCAATTCCTATTACCGAAACCTACCATGTTGAAATTGAGTATATGGTGGGCAATTTTGGTTTGAGCTGGTATAGAATGTCTGTTTTTTTACAAATAATTTAAATCTGTAATATGGCCCCATTGTGCCTGAAAGATAGATCTTCAACAACCTCTTCTGAAAATTCCTAGACCATGCTAAAGTTTCCTTCATAACAAGACCGAGTACATTGTATTATTTATATTGAACGCCTTGCTAAGTCCCACATTGGGTGGAGGAGACTGTAATTGGGCTTTGTAATGAATCAAAAAGTTCTTATTACAACCTTGACTAGTGCATTTAGAATATAAGCTCATATGTGACTTGGATTTTCTTTGCGTCATTATTCTAGGTTATGGACTGTTTGATGAGCTTTTATCATAATTTTCATTTTTCCGTCTCTGGTTGCTACAACAGGCAATTGGTCAAGTACTCTATCTTCGCCCCTACGTCAATGACTTCAGTACACAATGGGTTCTTACTTCCGTTACCTTATTGACACTTGGCTCAGTATTCACAACATACATTGGAGAACGAATCTCAGACCTGAAACTTGGAAATGGAACATCTCTCTTGATATTCACAAGTATTATCTCCTACTTACCAGCATCTTTTGGTAGGACTGTTTCCCAGGCATTTCAGGATGGTAACTATGTTGGTCTCATTGCCATCGTTGTCTCCTTCTTTTTATTGGTCCTCAGTATTGTATACGTTCAGGTAAGTGCTGCTCATTTTGTTTAACAAGATGTCCTTGCAAGTAAAGAAATGTTCACAATTATATCAACAAAGGATTTCAGGAAGCTGAGAGGAAAATCCCACTTAACTATGCTTCAAGATATACCAGTAAAAGTGGCGGGCTTCAAAAATCTGCTTACCTGCCCTTTAAGGTTTGTATTTTAGCTTTTTTCCTTTTTGTTTCTATAGTTTAGAGTTCTCATCCTCTAATTACAGGGCTCCAGTCCACATATACTTGGAAATGTATGCTGCTTCTTTTTTCCTGATGTCATTTACTTGTACTTTAAGGCTTGTAATGACAGGATTAACCTCTCTGTGGCCATGGGTCAGCTTTATTATCTTGTTCCAAATTTCAAATTAACTAGGTCTCAACCAATAATAACTCGTTCTGTTGACATTTGAAAACATTTTTACCTCTAGCATCTAGTGAAAACATTGATTACTGATTTCTATTCTTTCTTATCTTGCATCATTTCTTTCAACAACTTTGTTTTAGTCATTCTTAATTCTTGATTACAATATCTATTTCAGACTGAGAGACTCTACTAGAGGTTCTCCACATTCCATTCCTACTTTAATTATGTAGTTTTTTTTTTTTTTTTATAATTTTTTTTTAATGTCAGAGAACCTCTCTAGGGCCCTTTGGACCCACCCCTACAGAGTAAATCTGGGTACCATGCACCACACCCTCGAAAGTTTCCTTACACGGAACTAGTTAAATTGCTGGATTTTCACTAGGGGGTGTGGCCCCAAAGGATTGTGTACACCTCATAAGGTGTTGAACCTTGGACCTTAAGGGGAGTGGTACCCAAGATCAAGGCCTTTACCACTTGGGCCAACCCCTTGGAGTTTATGTAGTTTATGCACTTACAGCTCATGTCTTGTGTAATTTTATGTTTATGTTTATCTTATTTTCTCTACGAGTCTGCTTTTGCTTTTTATTTACTGCACTATTTTTTCTAGGTGAAATGTTATTAGTTTGTTATCTTTGTAATGATCTAAATCTCCTGACAAAGCAGGTGAATAGCTCTGGAGTGATGCCAATCATATTTTCTACATCATCATTAGCTCTTCCCGGTACTCTAGCCCGCTTTACTGGTTTAGCCGGGCTGAAGAATGCTGCAGTGGCTTTAAATCCAGGGGGTAAGATTTGTAATTTTTAGTTGTTGAAGTTGATGAATATTGAAGGATATAGATGGTGTATGGTCTGTTTATGAGCTCTCTGTAATGCTAGTCTCATTCAGCTGGCATGGTTGGTTCTAAAATCTGTTGCAAATGTTCACATTTTTCCTAAACGCTGTACAGGCAGCAGGTACATGATGAAACTAAATTTCAAAGATTAAATATCATTGTGACTCTTTTTGTCTCTTAAATGGTTTACTATATGCATAAGTCGGTAAAATCTTTATGAGTATTGCCCATAGACTGAGCCTATTGATGTTGCAGTCTTCAGGGTGTCAAAAAACAAAAAATGCGGTTGCTGCCTTCATGGTTGGACAATAGGTTGAACCTCTGTATTTTATCTAATGAGAGTGATGATGAGATAGTCCAAACTGAGTAATGATAATGAAATTAAGTAAAAGAAACATTCCATCAGTTTATAAGCATGGACAGAGTCAAGTTCTTGTTCCATGAGATTTACTGTTTGACAATTTAAACCTAAGTTCTAACCAGATGATTCTTTTGTAGGTTCTCTTTACCTCCCCACGAACATCCTTTTGATAGCTTTCTTCAACTACTATTATACTTTCCTGCAATTGGACCCTGATGATGTCAGCGAACAGTTAAAGCGTCAAGGTGCATCAGTTCCACTTGTCCGACCGGGTAAAAGTACAGCTGCATTTATTAAAATGGTAATTTCTACTTTTTAAATAAAATCTATGGCCTAGCAGACATATTAGTCCTGTTTTAGTGGGTCAACTCTATCTTGATTTGCATGTGAAGGATGTTGCTTTGGTGTTATCATTGTGGGACTACGAATCGGATTTTTTGAGGTCGAGAGAGAATTGGATTTGGGTAGACAATGTGTGGTTGGTAAATTGAAATGCTTGTTCGGTGAAATATCATTCCACTCATGAGATGCCTTCAAATTGAACTAGTGCTCTCTATTTTTTTTCTTTGTGATTAGGAGTTGCATTTACTTTTCAACCTATAGCATGCACCAAAAATAAAACTATCCCATGTTGAGCTTTTGCATCACTCTGTTAGCCATCAACTGTATCAGGGACTTAGATGTGCCTTGGGTCAGCATGAATTGTAAACCTTTTTGGTTTCAGTATGGCTGTTGATTGAATTTCATTCTTTTATGGTGGAATATAGGTTCTTAGTCGCATATCTGTTCTTGGTTCGGCCTTTTTGGCGATCTTGGCTGGTGGTCCTGCCTTGATTGAACAAACCACACACCTAACTGCATTTCGGGGATTTGCTGGCACCTCTGTTCTCATTCTTGTTGGCTGTGCAACAGACACTGCAAGAAAAGTTCAAGCCGAAATAATATCCCAGAAGTACAAGAACATAGAGTTTTATGACATTGAAAGGTAAAGGCAGAAAGGATAGTTCTGCAAAAGAACTTACAATGGGGATCTAGCTTTCTGATGAAGGCATGGCGATACTTAGCACTTTAGATTCCTTTCTGCAGTGTCTGTATCATATATTTTCTGATACACCTATTGATTTAGGTTTCTCCATGGTGCTGCAGAAGTGGCTATTGCGTTATATACCTTTTATATGCGACTTTTTTCCAGTTGTATTTTGTATGTAGGTAGCAAACAGTGTTAGATTCTTTCAAGTTTTCAACCCTATAGAAGTTAATTGTGCAATGTTTAATTGTCGTCTTGTAATCCATGACAAGCAGAAGTGGAGAAGGCCCATTTATGTAGATGTGCGTGTGAAAAGAAAACCTAATACATCCTGCAAGACCTGTGCAGAAGCTTCGGGTGAAGTGGGGCTTTAACGAAACTCCGTTAAAAAAAAATTAACACTATTAAATTAATGTATAGTGTTAACAAAAAATTAACACTATTAAAAAAAAAATACAAACGAATAAGATTGTATTTCTAGCCCTGGTTGGTGGTTATGCCTATTAAAGATGAGTTTTTGTTAGGTACAAATATATTAATTTGTGTATTAATATTGATTTTTTTTATTTAAAATTTAAAATTAACACTATTTTTAATCAAATTAATACTGTTTAACCAATCATATTAAATTAATGTATATATTAACGTGTCATTGTACTTGCAACTAGATTTTCTATTAAAGTTGGGCTTTATGATCCAAAATCTAGAAACCCAGAAATACCAAAGCCCACTTTCTCAAAGTCCTTATATAGTTCAGACGTTTCGGTTCTAGATTAGATCAACCATATATAGTTTTAATTGTGAATTAAATGCTAGAATTATGGACTTAAAGGTCTGCCACGTTGAAAATCTATCACCATTAATCATGATCGTTTTTTCTGAGAATTAGAAACACCCCCATTATTTGTTATGTCCCTAACCCAATTTACATACGTGTATGCAATATTTATAGTCTATCCTGTGATAGACTCCCACGTCAATAATATATCAACGTCTTCATCGAGATATCACATCACATCTCAAAAACATAAACGTTAACGAAAAGGAGAGCTGCAGTACTTATCTCCAGCCTTCGCTTCTTGTTTATTCAATGTCAACCGAGGTCTAGCCTTCTAGAAACCTATGATAATTCAGAGTCGTAAAATTCATTGCACGTAAAAGATATCAAATTTCCTGTAAATATTAAAATAAATTTATGCTCAAAAGTACGAAAAAAAAAATGGAACTTGAAGAGATCTTAACACGAACAAACAAATTTGTAAGATTCTAACATGAATAAAGCTATGAGAGTAAATTCCTGAGTATTGGCTTTGGAGATGGACCTGACAATGTCAGTGTCATCATCTATACAAGGTTAGCTGTATCATTAATCTTCATTTTAAAATCTAACCCTCCTAACATTGATATGATCCCAGAAGAACATATCTCCAAACTCCACTCAATCTGAGTTCCATAGTGAACTGAGCACGCGTCCCACATCAGTCATCCGAGGGATTCCTTCCAACGCATTCCTTGAGATAATCCGAATTTGCTTGAATTGATGATTCTGCAGCAAGGCCTTGAAGCAACTTGATGACTTCATCAGTATCATCAAGAAAGTATTTTGCCTTGCTTGGTTTCAGACCTACAGTGCAGGCAAAGACTTCTCTAATGGCTGGCAAGGATTGGCTGACAACCTTATCCGCTATAGTCTCGAACATAACTTCATCTGAGCGGTCGTCCCCTATGCACAGCACAAAATCTGGCAACTTCCCCTGCTTTCTCATGGTCGAGATAATGCTTTCCACAGCTTTCCCTTTGCTAACACCCTGAAGTTCATTAAAAAAGGCCATCCATTACAACCGTTGCAATCCACAAAATAACATGATGGGATGGTGACTGACATTCTTGAGATGCTTGTCCAACAAAAAAAGGAATGATCCTGATTGATTGATTTTTTTTTTTAATGAAATTGATTCATACCTGTGGTTTCACTTCGATTATGAACTGGCCCCTTGTAACAGCAACAGGCTCCTTGGCAAGTACATTCTCGAGGTGGTCGAGAAGCTCCTTAGCCTGCCATGAACCAAAATGAAGGTCAGCATGTTCGTAGTGCCACACCACTGCACTTTCTTTCTGCTCTATGAAAGATCCATCTGTTGCCTCTGTATAGTGTTCCATCACAGGTAACACGATGTTTTTCCAATCTAAGTCCGTTATCAGGGAGCAACTCTCCCATGAAGCATCCTTGGTCCACCTACAACAAATGAAAGAACGAGAGAAAAAATAACGCATCAAGCGAGAAAACAAGCGGATGTATACAACAGATACCACAAGCATAAAAAGTTTAAAGCATTATTACCTAGTAAAGTAACCATGCTCTGCTGAAATACCCATATTCTCGCATGGAGAAAACCACTGGCTTAGACAATCTCTTCCTCTTCCACTCACAATGAAAACAATGTTTCTGGGATCACTACATAACGAATTCAATACTGAAATAACATCGCTGCCAGGAGTCTTGTCCACATGCGTTTTTGGCATCATAGTGCCATCATAGTCCAAAAGGATCAATCTGCTATTTGTTCTCCTATAAGCAGATACAACGTAATCAACTAAAAGCCTCCTGTAATTACTATTCAAAGCTGCAACTTTGAATCCCAAACCGAGCCCCATGGTCCAAAGCCTCACGTCATCTACCCATTTAGAAGCTCTCACAAGGTCTTGATCAAAACTCTTAGCCCAATAGGCAACATCATGAGAGCTAATATACTTGTAATGCTTCTCATGGCGCAATTGTTTCTCTGATTCCTCCATTTCAATTGCCGAATACATGGCAGTAGAAACATCATCGATACTCCATGGATTGACGCGGATCGCCCCACTAAGAGACGGTGAGCATCCAATGAACTCAGACACAATGATCACGCTCTTCTTGGGCTGCACAGCCTCCTCATTTCCCAGTGCCTTGTCCAGAACAGGGGAGCCCTCCCTGCATACAGTGTACTTGTAAGGAACCAAATTCATGCCATCTCTCACAGGAGTCACCACGCAGCATTCTGCAATGGCGTAGTAAGCGGCCTTTTCTTGGGTCGTAATCGGGCCATTGACGAGTACAATTGGCTCGTAACCGGGTCCTCCATACTTCTGATTAATTTCCTTTGCAATAGCACTAATCTCACTCTCGACATCCCGAATATCCTTTCCCTGGCTCCTTGCAGGGTTTTTAATCTGAACAAAAACCACTTTTCCCCTATACTTTTCTTGTTCTTCTAAAAGCTGTCCCATCGCAGAAAGCTTAAAATTAATACCCTTGAACATATCCATATCATCCGCACCCAAAATCACAATTTTTCCTTCAAATTTTTTCTTCAGTTCCTTGAACTTCTCGGCCGTCTCCTTCTGGGATAAAGCCCATTGATGCTGACCCATATGAATCCCTGCCGGTAAAATCTTAACACCAACGGTTCTACCACAGTATTCCAACCCAATGTAACCCCGGTTGGATCGATAATCAAGACCCAACAACCTACTACAATAGGACAAGAAGTGTCTAGCATAATCAAACGTATGAAAGCCAATCACATCACAATTCAACAGAGACTGGAGAATTTCCTTATGTACCGGTATGGTTCTATATATCTCCGACGAAGGGAAGGGGCTGTGCAGGAAAAAACCGAGCTTGATTCTGTGAAACCTTCTTCTCAAGAAACTAGGCAGCAACATGAGGTGATAGTTGTGGATCCAAACGTAATCGTCCTCGGGGCTCAACACCTCCGTCACCTTGTCTGCGAACTTCTTGTTCGCGTTGCAGTAGGCCCGCCACAGGGTACGATCGAACCGCGTGCCCTGGCTCGGCGTTATCGGCAGCATGTAGTGAAACAAAGGCCAAAGATAATGCTTGCAAAATCCGTGGTAGAACCCGTTCTGAATCTCGCTCGGTAAGAAAACTGGGACGCATCGGAACTTGTCCTGAAGTTCCTGCGCGACGTCGTCCTGGTCAGCCACGTCGATCTCGGCCCTTAGGCACCCCACGTAGACGACCTCCACTTCATCACCGAACCCGTCCCTGAGCTGCAGATATAGACTGTCCGCATCGTACTCGAATGACCACCGGCCGGTCTCGCCGTCGCGGACAGCCCGTATCGGCAACTCGGTCGCCACGATGATTCGCTTGGGAATTACAACACCGTCGTCGTCGTCCGTGGATGGGCCGTATCTAGATATAACTTTTGGGACCCGCATCTCCTTCGGAGGATCCCGATTCAACGACCAAAAGTCATCCACCGAAACCATATTCTTCAGGTCCATGCAAGAGCTCGGAAACATATTCAGAAGACACAGACGTACTCAAGAAACCCAAGCGCACAAACAAACAATAAAAACTCCTTCGATCTCTTCTTCTTCTTGTCTTTTGGTTTTGTAGTAATTTGATCCAAGAATTATAGAGGTGGGCGTTGAATTCTGGGAGTAAATCGCCTCGAAGGGACTGATACAATTTCCATAACGGAGAGGTGTCCGTGAAGATGGAAAGAAACGTAGCAATATTGCGGATAAGAACGACGTGCTAGACTAGGATGTATGTAGTTACGTCATAACGAGATGAATTCAACGTTCAAGATCGCGCCATCAGGCATTACTTACACGACCGATTCTCTCCGTATCGGATTTTGCCGAATTCTGATAAGGATAGTCTTTGGTTTGGTATTCCTTTTCCTCCCTCCCTCCGGCTTTAACAAAAATAACTTCGTTAAAAACATTTGAAATTATCGACTCGATCAGACACGTAACCGATTTTTCTTTTTTTTTTAAATAAATTTTTATCTGCCGTTTATAAATTGTTCATATTTAATATTTTATAATTCATAATTAAATTTATTAAAATCTAGAATAATTACATATTCATATAAATTATAATTACTCCTTCAAAACGTATTATAAGCATAATTTATTATGATATTAATTAAAATATGATTTTACTTTTTAATATATTTTTCCGATCAAGATGATAAGAACGAGATTCGGTAACGCGGTCTCCTGGAGACTTGTTAAAAAAAAGTTGGAAAATGGGTAGGAAGCTCCTACTAGAAGTAGCCGCGTGGGGATATGTTATAGGCCAAACGTGGCGTGTGGGGGGTCGTTTCGGCCAAAGTCACGGACCTATGTTTGACTGATGAGTTGGCAACGAGGTGCTGCTTCCACTGCTGACGTATCCAACAGCCAATTTGCATCCGCTCCTCATTCTGCACGTTCTTACATATAAACCACGGTTGACATTACTAAGAGCGTTCACATTCGGTCGTAAAGCACCACTTTTCTTCTAATTTGAGATTTATTTTACGTCTTTGATGGAAACATTAGTCTTTATTTTAGAGTAAAAATTGAAGAAATAAATAGTAGTTTTGTAAATATAGAAAATTACTATTCATTTTTTAAATTATTTTTTATCAATATTTTATTCTAATACATAAAATAAATTATTCTTTTAATTATCTATAATTTCTCTCATATTTATATTTATTATAATTTTATATAATAATTTTAAAAAATAGTTTAATTAATTACGAAAATATTAAAAAAATTTATTCTAAAAATATTATCATATCCACAAAAATAATTTAAATTTGTATTTAAAATATTCATTAGAGTAATAGTTCAAAACATAAGAAAAAATGTTGACTAGTTAAAGTTTGTAAATAGAAGTAAGAGTAAAAAAGTAATAAAGAAATAATAGATAAATATTATTTTAATATAATAGAAAAATGATAAAAATTATATGTATAAGGTTTTTAAAAAATGAGTAAAATTTAAGAAAAATTTGTAAGAAATGTACTTTTTAACTAAATTATAAAAAAATTTATGAGGAATGAGATGTAAATAGTCTAAGAGTATTAGTAGTGGGCTCAATAAAGCTAAATTATAGCTAAAGAATAGCTAAAATGTGAAATAAAGTCCTACAATAGACTCAGTGCATGTTTGGGATTGCGGTGAAAAATATAGCTTATAACTTTAGGACTTATAGCTTTTAACTTAAATAACAAGTTCTATTATTAAAAAGTTATTTATTATTTGGTAATCATGTCTCTAAAGTACTTTTAAAGTTAGTTATATTAATTTTTTTAAAATATACAGTTATCTGCATAAACTTTTTGATAAAAGCTTCAATTTGGTGCTTTTTTAAAAAGCAATTTGGTGCTTTTTTAAAAAGTAGATTTTCAGCTTTTTTAGGTGATTAAAGCACTTTTTATAAATTTACCAAACATATCATTTTTTCTTTAAAAGAGCTTTTAAACAATTAAAAGTACTTTTTAAACTTTCAAACGCAATCCCAAACAGGCACTCAATAAATCTACAATAAATTTAGTTTTCAACCAAGTGGCTGCCCAAATTTATTAAGGCAAACATACTAGCTAAATATTATTTTTAGAGTAAAATAATGCTGGATTCTTCATTCACTTTAATTCTTCTGGTTTTATTTGTTTTTTTTTATGCGATTTCTACAGCTTGGATTCTCAAGCTTTGATTGATTTTTTTCATATATTTTTTATGCGATTTATGCAGCTTGGATTCTCAAGGTTCTTTCACATTTTTTATGCGACCGTTACTGCATTTAAACCATCAAAAGGGCATAGAGTATATCAAATTAATAAATAAACACATAAAGAAGTTATAACATTTACAATTTATTAAACATTTACTGTTGTCCAAAAAATTAATATTTTAATAGAATAGTGAAAGATTTGTTGAGCCTATTATTTAGTGTTGTAAAAAGTGACTAATTAAAATTTATAAAAGTGAATTGTTTAACTAAATTTTAGCTAAAGTTTGTTGAGCCCACTATACTTTAACAACTTGGAATGGAACAGTTGCTTATTGTCCAAACCTTTGTTTATAGCATGGGACCGCATGAGTTCGGATACTTCATTGCCCTCGTTATAGGCTTATTAACGGCGGATTAACTTTTTAAAAAAATGATATTTACAATCTAAATATTGTGCACTCTTTTAACAAATAACAAATAAAAAAGATTCATATAAAAAATAATTTTTTAATAATAGATTTTATTATTTTTTGAAAAAAATGCACAGTATTTACATAATCTATAACTATATCCAATATTATTTTAATATTATGATGCAATTCTTATCTAATGTTTTAAATAATGTTATTAAAATAGTTAAGATGTTCTTATCTTATAAAGTCAAAGATGTCGTGTCTTCTTAAAATGGGAAATCACTTAAATATTGGGATGAGATTTATTCAATTAAACTTTTGAGTTCAAATATTCTATAGACGGGCATTAATTTATAATAAACAACAAAAACAATAATAAAAGAAAGGAGATTGCAGTGTTTTGATCATTATCCATGTATTGATCTATGGTATGTATGTATAGGTAGAATGTTTTCAATATTTTGAATTTGAAAACCATTAAAATGAAAGGGTTTTGACTTTGACTTTAAAAAATAATATTTATAATTTTAAAGTGTACTGTCTTTAAAAAATTAAATAAATATAAAATTTATATTAAAATATTAATTTTTTAATAATAAATTTTAGACATTTTTTAAATATATACGTAAAATACTAAAACTTACCTACCCTTAATATGTATCAACATTACTTTCTGACTTTTGACATTAAACTAAAATTTTAATTTCTTCGTGAACCGTACTCGTATATTTTAATTTCTTGTCCAGAATACGTTTTTCATGTACCGTACTCATATAATTCTTCATGAACCGTACTCATATATGATATAACCGGACAAAGAAAAATAAATAAATAAAAAACATGGCTCCGCGGCGTACAAATCTGAAAAACGTGGAGGATTTTGAGTGGACCATCGTGGCAACCTGGACTTTCGATGGAAGCTGTCTAAAACTTTTCATAATTGAGTCACGTACAGCGACAGGGGAGTGATCCAAACCGACGTCGAAGAGGGGCCGACTCTGGGCAGCTACGTGGCCAGCTGCTTTATATGTGGGTCCCACTTTATCCACAAGATTTTCCACTAACGAGAACGAGGGCGGCAACCTTGTCTTAAATGTCTGCGGAGTTTGGTATTCTTATCCAGATGCGTTTGTCAATGGGACCCACTCATCACGCAAATGGAGTTTAGATTTTTATTATTTTGTATATATTTTGTTTTATTTGTTTTGATATATATAATAAAACTTTAGCATATCGGGAACATTCTAATTTTTATTTATTTATTTAATGTAATAATCAATTAAGCTAATTTTTCTAATAACGCATTCAAACCTTATTAACTCCGAATATGATATAAGTCACTATTTCCTAATCATCTACATGATTAATTTCCTATTTTATAAAAAATAAAATAGTAATTATCATCATTAATAACTTTAATTATCCATAAATATGAAATATTGAGTAATATAATTAAACTTTTTACTATTTTAAAAGTGTAAAGATTAAAGATGATGGGGAATATTCGAATAATAGGATTAGTACTCCCAAAAACCTTTTTTTCTCACTTTCTGCGTCGCTCTTGTACGATTTTTATTTCATAGCCAGGAATATTAATTGTTATAATTTGTCATCGCCCATTTTCGTCTTTTTCTGCTTTTGTATCCTCCACTATAGGTGCTTTTTTTCTTTTTTCTTTTGGTTAAAAAAATGTGACCCAATCTCGCATGCAGTTTCTTTGGTTTGACGAGGCAGCTGACAATGACCCATTGATCATATTTATGTTAGCGTGCGTTTTCTTCGTAATTTCTAGTTCATATATATCTAGATAATTAAAAAAAAAAGAAAAGACATTGATTAAAAGGAAAAGTCAAATGTTTGAACGGCCAAACACGAAAGCTTTGATTGATATTTAATTCTGGATAAGCTTGATCGATCATCTTGTTATAAATTGTTATTAATTATCAACTTTAATGTATATATATATATATACATGACACGTGAATTAACAGCTAAACGAAATGCATGCAGCTAATTTCTGCTCAATAAATAGGTTTTTTTTTTTTTTATATATATATAAATAAATATTTATAAGTTCCCACCCAATTACTTGTCATTTACGTACGTATTAGCTGGCGTAAAATTAATATTTCTGCACATTAATTAATCTATCATGATCCCATATTAGATGTACTTTGAATATTCTGAGTGGTTATAGATAGATATCTCACTCGAACAGTAGATCAGATGCTTATCCGGAACAAGGAAAGAAACAAAGCTAGCTAGCTAGCTCTTTCTTTGCGTACGTGCTTATCTCTGGATGGGATTAATTAATTAAAACGTTGAAACTTGAAACAGTGCATTCTTTTAATGTTTTATATATGGATGCGATGCATGCACGATACATGCAGCATGTATATATAGAGGGACAGCACCCGGCCAGGCATCATAATTTTGATTTGGACAGCCAACAAGGGGTATGTGTTACAATCTTAAAGGAGACAGCGCGCTAAAGATTAAAATCATTCAACAAATGATACCAACTCCTCAAGCGGCAAGCATGCATGCGGCATGCCTGCCGGCACCCAACAAGATCGAAACATCATACCCATGCATGTTCAAAAAAATCAAAAAAGTGTTGGTTAGGAGATTGACATAACTACCTCTACCGACCTTAACCAAACATTTATCACAAGAAGGAAAAAGGTAAATCTTTTAACATCGAGGATCATATATATATATGGCTCTAGCTTGTACTTTAGATCTATTTAATTGTTGTAGTCAAGCCAAACAAAGCTTATCGGAATATTGATCCTATGCCGACATGCATTGGACAGATGCATGTGTGAAGTATGAATAGGTTTTCCCTGGCCGGCTCTTTCTTGGTAAGTATTTATTACCCAAGTCTACCATATATATATATATATATATATTTTGTCGGCTCTTAACAATTCCATGTGATCAAGAGCAACCCATAATATTCTTAGAGGTCTCTTCAATGTTTGTCCACGTGGCAGATCATTAAGGGATGGTCAACGTCCAAGGTGGAGAAATGCCGGTAGGTGCACCTCTACCCCCATGCCAGATTAGTCAGAGCTGCCTCCTTCATTTTGAATTCCCAATTTTGTTGAGTTCAAATGCTTGAGAAGTACCTAAAACGGTGGGTTCTAAGGTCTAAACTTTAGTTCTCCTCTGAACATTTGAATCTTCGTTACTGAGATTCCTCGAACCTGCACGTATCAACAAACGTCGAAGTCTTCGGTCAATGTGCAAAAAAAAAAAACTCAATCATTGATCGACACGTCGTCACGAGAAAGGGTGACTTGTGGGCACACAGTTGGCTGCATTGGTCGTTGTCAAACAAAAGGGCAAGAACAGGCCACCGAGGATTTTGTCAGGTTTTGATACGATAAATTAATAAGAGTAATGAAAAATGATAGCCTTCCAACTAAATAATAGCTTGTATACAACTATGTAATATACATAGAATAATATTTTTTAAAATTTTATTTTGATTTGATGTGATTAAATCTAATAAAATATATTATTTTATTTAAAGTTGTCTATAAGTTATGAATAGGTTGTTAGGAATGAAGGGAAGAGCACTTCCAAATTAACGTACAACTTGGTTGGAAGACTGGTAATTGACCACGTTTAATTCCAAGATGTGGGTTTGAACTTTGAAGAGAAGACCGAAGATGGTTGTGAACAAATCGGAGAGAATGTGCTTTTGAGAATGGTCTAAATTCTTTATTCAAAGGGAAAAAAAAAAAAAGCACAAACTTTTCTTTCCTTGTTGATTATAATACATGTCTATCCATATCTTTGTGGGTTTTGATTGAGCAATGGCGCCCCTTTCTAGGAAGCTGCTTCCATTTGTTGACATACGGATTGAACAATGCACTTTCCTCCCTGCTTTTTTTTTTTAATATATATAAATATATTATTCTTTTTTTTTCTACAGATAGTACCAAGCTGAGTGGAACGGATTAATGGGAAATTATCACAATACAGAGTAGCATGAGATGTATCCACTCCCAGTTGGCATTATCTATATATAATTTGTTGGGTTTTCTTTTGAGTAGTCAGGTGTCTTCTTGATGCACACGTTATTTTCTCCTTTACAGTTTTGTTGGTGGGGGGTGACTGGAGAGGGTGACTTTCATTTGCCATTCTGGCATCTGTCCTTTGTAGCCTGTCAGTTTGGGACCTTGAAAGGACATCAACGAAACGAGGTCATTTACTTGGGCCATTGATCCATATTATATATATAAATATATATATATATATTTATATGAGGAAGTTGTAAACAACCATCAAAGATGCCTGCCTAAAGTGATCAGCAAGTTTGTATGGATGAATACAGCAATGGCCTAGCCATTATCAAATTTAAAATAGAATTTAAATATGATGTTTTAACTATAATATGTACTTTTAGCTAAATTAATTTACATTAGACTAGTTATCTTAAACTCTAAATAATAATATAATATTATTTATTTTAATAATATTAAAAATTGTTTTTTTACACTTCAACTAAGTAAAGATTACAAGAACAATAAAAATAACACCATATGTCATTTACATTATTGTTCTTATCAACGGGACAAAACACAAAATTTCATTTTCAAGCACATAAAAGACGCAGCAAGCTACAAATTAAATCCAACCCCACTTCATAACCAACGGGTAAAACACATGAAATTGATACGCCAAAAAACTCATGTAGAAGAAGAAGGTCCAAAGAGAGGGTTCTCCTTGAGAGGTTGGAACGAGAGCTTGCCAAGAAACTTGGCCACACAACCCCCTTCAAAACCCAGATTGTTCTTTGGGCAGTTGTTGACATACATGGCTACAACGAAGACAGCAACATTGGCCACCACAAAGATTGGTATCAACCAAGAAGTCCATTCTTGATCCGAGTTATCAACATAGAAATTGTCGTTTGCACTCCTAGCCTTTGCCCTCTTCTCTCCAGATCAGCGTTAGCCATTGTGTATCTCTTTCTATCTCTCTCTCTCTTTCTCCAAAACTCTTTCTTGACATGGGAAGTGTACAGATATGGAATGTTACAGAACAAAGGATGCGTTTATATTCAGTAGAGAGACTCAAGAACCAAATAATATAATAAGTAGGAACAAAGAGATTAAGAAGTGGCTTGGAAGGAAGTGAAACACGGTGTTGGAGTTCGATGAGGGAGTAGTTAGTGGGGCTGACGTGCAGTACTCGACAGCATCTTCTGAGGCGATGTGGAGGTGCAGCGGCGTAGCTAGGCTCCGGTTGTGCAACGGCCTAAGAGAGCACAATATTCTGCTCTGTTTTTCTTTCCTAAAAACAGAGGTCATTGGTTAATGACAGCACAATGTGTTCCATAGAGCTCCAGCGTAGAGAAGGAGAAGAAAGAAATGAAAGAAAGAGATAAATTAAAGAAATGGAAATGTGGAGCAGATCGAGGGAGAAGAAGGAGCGGAAATAATAAAATAACATTTGGCTGGGCTACAGTCGCTCGCCAAGTTTGGAGGAAGGGATACAATAACTGTAGCAGTTATGTTAAACTTCAAAGTTTTAGCTAGACTGTTGCAAATGAATTTCTACATATTTCTGCTCCATTTTGGACTTGCATGCTCTTAGGAATTCTGGATTATATACCATATTAGACTTTTCAGGATTCCAAGCACAGGGAACTACAATTTTTGTAAGATTGGCCCGTACTTGATTGTCCTCATCCGCATGAATCACAAGCACAAAAAGAATAAAATATCTCAAATTTTACCTTATTTCTAACTACTGGTAATTTATCTTCAACATTCAATACGGTGTAAACAACCATTAAGGACGCTTAAACCCCATATATCCTTCTAATTAATCACCGTTCTTGCAGTTCTCAAGCACTGTGCTAGATCGGGCTAAATGGAGGGGAAAGCCTTTCCAGCCGCTTTCAGAAATCCTACAGGTACGTACATATTTACCTTCATTGTAGGGTAATAAGAGTGGCTTTTACTTGGCCTTCTGTAACCCTCTTTAAAAGATTTAGCAACAAACCCATCTAGCTTCAAAACAAGAAGGAAAGTAAAAATGACTTCCGATAATCCGATCATAGTTTCATGCATGATTGTGAAAACCATGAAACCCGAACGTTAAAAGCAAATACTCTAAGAAACCGCTAACTTTCTCAATCATTTGAAATAAGATGAATGGGGCTCTAATATTATTGTAGACATCATCGCAACAAATTGTGATTAACCAGTGCTGGCAGAAAGAGTTTTTACATATTAGAATCTGATTAAACTGTGCTGACAGAAAGAGTTTTTACAATGTAAAGGGTATCGATTCAAATAAAATGGTACAAGATTTGTGGACAGAAGCAACATTATTTGAAAGATCTAACAGGTTCGGTTTCAAAGAACGATCCAAGAAGAATCTGCAATTTCTCAAACTTAAACCCCTATCGCACAAAAAGACTGACAATGGTGCTCCAGTATTCAGCCAACTGAAAGTGAAAAGCATTTATCAGATGTGTGGTAAATCAAAAGATACAGTCAATTGGAGGAACTAGATATCAATTAACAAAATTCAAACCATTCCATGTCAGTGTGTGTGTGTGTGTGTGTGTGTGAGAGAGAGAGAGAGAGAGAGAGAGAGAGAGTGTACATGTGCACATGCGGGGAGCAATAGTAAGTTTACCTGTGCCAAAATACTTTTTCCAGTTTGACCTTCGATTACCAAACCTGCTGTGAGACCAATCATTGCCCATGCTCCATTAATGGCTTCAATTTGACGTCTTCTCTGTAAGCACAACATAATTCCAGCCAGACCGATAAGTAACTTGAATATGATCTATGTTATGGCATCATTGATTGATCCAATCTATCTTGCATTAGGGAGCAAAGAAAAAAACAGAATCTATCTTGCATTAGGGAGTAAAGAAAAAAACAGAAATAAACAAACTTAGCCCTCTTTTCTTTTGACAAGTAACTTGTTCCAAGAAAATTTAAGCTAAAGGGTAAAGCATATAACATATAGGAAACAATCTGAGTGCAAAATCCGTGCCCTACATAACACATTAAAGTTTCCTGCTGACGGTTAATGCAAAGATTGATGTCACTACGAAAGATCTACAAATTCAGCTAATATTCATCCCAACCAGAAGATTGTGGTAGAATAGAGTGAGTGCACAGGAACAAGTCATTTCACCAAACATGGGATTTCCTTCACCTTGAATTTCTCTTTTACTTTAATTTCTTTCATTTGTTTGGCAGCCAACCGCTTGGCTTCCAAAGGATCAACCATGATCACTTCCTTATTTGAGCCTCCTCTCGCTGAAGACACCTGTGCATTTATTTAGTTTGGTTAGGGTACATCCAATAATGGACAATAAGCGCAGGATAAGAATCAGAAGATTATTTTATTGGTATGGCTGCTAGTTTGCTAATTTACACAAATGGACATTCAATAAACAAAACATTTTTGTCACACAGTGCAACTTGGTCAAGCAACAAAGTCAAAGGAAAAGGAAGCGTGCAAGAGAAAAAGAAAAATAACTGTAAATTCCTAATTCATTAAATCTCAATGACTAAGATTGTAGCATAATTTTCTACCTATCAAAAAAAGATTGTAATATAAGCTTCTAGGAATGGTAAACTTTTCACCCTCAAACTATCAGGGTTTTGCACTTTGTACAACAAACTACCAAAGTGGCGCATCACGTCAGCCAACTACAGAAAACTTACACTTTGCGTTCTCATTCAATTCTAACCGCAAAGGACAGCTGGGTGATGTGGCACAGTCATGACAGTCAAATCTGAATGGAGGATAACATATTGGTTTTTGGTAGTTTGAGGGTTCAGTGTGTCATTTTGATAGTTTGTAGCGCAAAGTGTAAAACTCGTGATATTTTGACGGTGCAAAGTGTCTTTACCCCAAATTTCTTTTTTTTTTTATAAGTAATCAAAACATCTTTACCCCAAATTTCTACATATGAGATAATGAGAAACTTGAACAAAAGTATGAAATCCTGGTTCTCAGACGGACGCACAATCACGAAACAAGAAAGAAGTCAATTTATTGATGACCATGCTTGCATCTCCTGAAAATTTGAACAAAAATATTAATAACTTCAGACTAGAGAAAGAACTAGATGCATTGATGTAAAAAGGGAAAAAAATAAAAAGAAAGATGCCAATTTACCACTATTACTGCAAAAGGTAGATTATATAAATTAAATAGATCATACTATACTTACCATACATCATGTCTATAACTATTAGTGCCTAAATTCGCTTGATGATGGCTCCAATTTTAAGTATGACCATTAATCAAGCAGTTAAAACTGAATCATCTAACACGCAAGTAGAGTCTACACATTTTGCTCCCACAGGGCACTAATTATATCACAAATAACATACCTACAAAACCTGTGATCATATTCAAACCAAATATTTCGTCAGTATACATGTGGAAGCCTTGGATTAAAGCATACATTAGCATTAGCCAAGATTTGAAATGCTTGTCCTCTGGTTCTGTTGATGGCCATGCTTGTCTCTTGGTCTCTTCTCCATCCCCAACTGAGAATAATAGAAACAAATAAAACAAATAGGTAAGGAAATGCTCAGGCTATATCCCTCTGAACTCTAATCAGTTGAGATGATAAAATATGAACCGAAAAACCAGATTGATGAACTGAGAAACCTGATTGAGTTTTAGGGACAGATTCTTTTTCAAAGGCTGACATCGACCATTTGACCATATAGACAATGGATACCTCAACCAGTTTTATGTTCTTATTCTAAGCTCAATTATACACATTTTTTCCTTTTTGGATTCTCATATTTCAAATTTGAAAAGCACAGTTCTTCTTCCAAGCCACATTTCATCAAGCCATGAGTAAGCCATTGCATGAATATCAATACTTTTTCCTGAAACTGTACCTCATTGATAACTTACTATGCAGAGAATTCTGTTATTCCACCAAGAGAAACAAAATGGTGCCTTATGATGCTTACAGCTAATAAAGAAGACCATGACCCTGAAAAGCATGAGTTATCCGAGACAATGGTGCAAACAAAAATGCCCATCCTTAGACTTTGAATATTCCTTCAAGAGTTTTATCATGAAATAGCCATGTAATTCATTTTGCTTAATATCATAGTGAAGCTAACTACAAAATCTTGTACAATTTTTCAGATTATGTTTCAATGAGTCGCCAACCAAGAGTAAAAAAAATGGCCATTTGGGTGGGGAAAGAAATAATCGTTAGCAGCTCTACTCCCTCCTTGCTTTACTTTATAAAGAAGAGCCCATATCATATGTTTTGTTAATTAGCATGATTTCACCCATATCTCCTTCCAAAGAAGCCCAAAATTTCTGAGGTGACACAAAGACCAACAAAATAGAAAATTACAATAAGCAACTTCCCGTGTCAGTGTCGAAATTCTCACTCATTCACCATGTTTCACTCCCCCCATATTGACAAGATTTTCTATAAGCAACTTAAAGTATCTAATGAAGTTAAAATTTCACTCATTCGTCATCTGCATATGGCTGAATACCCTATTGACAGAATTTTTATCAATAATGACCATAAGAGAAATAATATGTGCACTATTATACTATATGTATGTTTTGTGATACCATTATCAATGCATCGTTACAATTTGAGTCTCATTATTTTTATACCGGACCATTCCAAGTTTTACTCTCTTTCCAAACATATTGTCGTCAGTCAGCACAACCAAGAACTCAATCCATGCTATGCCATATTAGAAATTCAGATACCTGGTTACCAACAAAAGTAGAAAAGAAAAAGAAACGAAAATGGAAAGAACCAAAATTTCTCACTTTAAATGCCACAATAGTGCGCATTCCTCGACTCTCTTTGGTGCCAAAAACAGCAAAGTATAAAATCCGAAATATATTACCAAAAAAATCTTGAATAACTAAATATAGGTTTTCTCAAAGTCAAAATCAAAGCAACGCCCCCTTCTCCATGTGCTCTGATAAGTGGATGGATCCCATTTGTCCAATTTTTTAAATATTTTTCTTGGCCTTCGTCAATTTTGGAAATAAACAGAGCAGTCCAGATATCGAGACGAAAGTCTGTGAATTTGAGGGACAGATATTGAGACGAAAGTATCTATTAATATAGGGTGTACAGAAAATTTCAAGAAATCAACAAAGAAATGGCATAACTAAAGTATCTGGAAAGCTGGATGTCCAAGATTGAAGAGTCAAATTTGAAATATACTATACAATGTTTTCTACCTTCAATATCTTTCCCAGGAAACAAACGAATAGTAGAGAAAATCCAAGGAGAAGAAGAAAAGAAATCCGGGTATTCGATCAAAGTGGACAAGTGGGAGATTGAGGGTTGGACTTACTTATAAGGAGTTGCAGAGTGGCGGTGGTAAGAGTGGAACGAGTGTTGTGAATGGAAAATGAAGCCTCCATCGACGAGTGGTAGAGATGCGGACGCCATCTACAGTAAAAAACGCTTCCTTACGTGTTCGTTGCTTTATGTCGGTTTTGTGCTTATATTTCGACTTTCGGTTCCATGTTTCCCACACCCTTTCTTTAAACGAAAAATATAGTTGCAATCATAATTGTGTATTAATCTGTGTATTAATATGATGTGATTGATCAAAAAGTAAATTTTATTAAAAATAATGTTAATTTAAATTTTAAGTATGAATAAATCAATATTGGTATACAGATTAATGCGCAACTGTTCTTATATATAGCAAAATTCTTTTTCAAAAATCCTCGTTAAAATCTGATCTAGGTTAGGGGTAGGGGTGTGCATCTGGACCGGATTTTTTCCGGATCCAGTCCGGAAATTCGGATCCGGGTGTAATCCGGGCGGATAACCGCCCGGATTACACCCGGGCGGTTGTTATAAAACCGGATCCGGTTTTATAACCCGGTAATTCGTAACCGGGTATTACAACCGGTCATTAATTCTTTCTCCCCAAAACGACACCATACGCGTCTCTCACGAACGAAATCAACTTTGCTCCTCTCGAACTCAGCTCACTCGCACTCGTCTTCTCTCACGCTCGTCTCTCAAGTTCTCAACCCTAGGGCCCGCGGCGATTGCAAATCCATCGGTCTCTGTCTTGAAATCTAAGGTATGTTAATCTCTCTCTCTCTCTCTCTCTCTCTCTCTCTCTCTCTCTCTAGCTGTTTGTCTCTGTCTCTCACTCGGTTTGGGTTTCTATTGGATTTTCGTTTGGGTCTGTTTGAGTTTATGTTTGATTTCTGGGTTTAGTATTTTGTGAAGCTGATGTTTATATTATGCTTTATATCTTTTCCCTTTTTAATGCTTTTGGTCTCTCTGTCTATGCCTCTATCTCGGTTTAGTTGGATTTATTTTTTCTGGGTTTGTAATTTGATTTTCGCTTCTGTTTGGTTGTGTTTGATTTTCTGGATTTAGTATTTTGTGAGGCTTATGGTTCGATTATAGAATGGAAAAAAAGAAAAAAAAAAGGGTTTTGACAGTGGGTTAAATCTATTTCTCACATGCATGCATATGCTTTTCAATAGATTGATTGCTTGTTGAACAGAAAAAGTGGTGACCTCTGTAGAGTATTTTAGTATATATCATTTCACACTAAACTACTTTTAAATTTCTGTGGAGTTCTTTTTGGAATTATTTCCTTGATAAAAGCTGGAGTCTAGGATTTGATTTAATGTACAAATTACATCCCAAATTACAGAACATGGTTCATGCGCACAAATTGTTTAATCTATGTAATTTTGTTCCCATTGCTGTGTACTGAAGAATTTCTACTAGTTGATGCAGTCAAATCCATGGCAAATAGAAAGCCAAAAGTTGCTCTTGTTCTGTCAATTACCTGCTTACGCAAGTCCTCAATCTTGTCGGCAATACTCGTTATATAAAATCAGATCATATAACATGCAGCTTCTGTTGCATGGTTTTCTTACAATGTAAGAAATCTTAAGCAAGCAAAGTTGATCTTAGAGACATTTGCTAGCCACCCTACAAGGGTGGGTCTTGTTGGACTTCCCATTTTCCCTCCCTAGGATTTGCATTTGCAAGAATAAACTATTGCTATAGGTCTTGTTTAGGATTCGTCCATTGCACCTTATGACCATCACTGACTGTTAAATAGCACAATCACCCAGTTATTATTTTAGTTTTTTTGTCTCTTCTTCAACATATGGTTGTTCATTTCTCTCTGGATCATACAGGTCTGCTGAATAGCTATGTTCATTTCTGTTTTTATATATAGTCTTTAGTTATATTTTAGGAACTTGGTTTGGAGACTTTCTCTTTTTATCAATGTAACCCCCAAGTTTCCTCTTTTTGTATAAGATATCCATCTACCATATATGATGATAATCAACAAAATTGGGTACAATCCTCTTCTTTTAAAAAAAACTGTTGAGCAATATATTCCTTTATTGATAAATATATGTTAAATTAGTCTAGCCTTCCAAAGGTCATGAATTTAAGAGTTTTTTTAGTTACTGTAGCTTCGTATGGTACTTGAACCTGTTAAAATGCTGTGAATCATGAGTACTCAATTCCCATACTTGATACCTGGCTTGATTTCTCCAAAAATAGAAAAGAAACCTCATAATCTTATGTATCCACCCATCAGAGAAAATATATTATGTTGTTCAATGTTCAATGACTAAACCACACATATGGCAATTCCTCTAATCTCATTCATGTAGAACCACAAGCATATGTGATTTGTTTGTTATTAAAATTCATTTGAATTCCCAGTACTGGAATCTTAATTTTCTTGTGAGGTCCAGAACAAGTTAAAAACTAGTTAATAAAAATACCTCACACTAAGTTAAATGATAGAGACCTCCCAATGAAGATAATTATTGGCCAATAATTTCTGTCTCACCTTCATGTAGAACCACAAGCATATGTGATTTGTTTGTTATTAAAATTCATTTGAATTCCCAGTACTTTAGGGGTCGCAATAGGCTGCTTGTTATTGGTTGGATTCTTTGCAATTACATACGAATTTGGGAATTAAAATATATTAAATAACATGGAAATGAACCTCTTTTTGTTTTTAAATATGTAATGATATTAACATTCATAACCAAACTATAGATTTAACTCTTTTTTTTGCTGTATTCATATATATTTGCTGAACCAAAGTTTGCATAATATTTATTAAAGCTCTAAATTGACAAATATTTATTATATATATTTTTTTCTTATGCTTAAAACAGATGGAAGGTAGTTTTAGTGATAGTGTTGGTGGTTCTAGTTCAGCTCATATTTCATTAGACATGGAGGAAGACACTAGTCCTTTAGTGCCTTCCTCCATAAATACCCAAAATCCAAGGCCCGCACCATCTCTCCCCCCAAAGCCAAAAAGAGCCAAGAAGGCTACGAACCAATCTCATGTATGGGATCATTTTACAAAGATTGAACCTGTTGATCCCATTGCACCGAAAGCTCAATGCAATTATTGTTTCAAGATTTATGGATGCCATTATAAAAATGGTACTTCATCAATGTCGCATCACCTAGGATATTCTTGTCCGGAGTCTCCCATTAGACAGGATAAAAATCTTGAAAAGGATAAATCACCATCACACATTGGAGTTAGAATGGATGGTAGAGGATCTAGTCCTCAAATGTTAGGACAATATGATCGTGAAAAATTGAAGGCAATGATTTCTAATTTGTTTATCCAGTGTGAATTGCCATTCAAGGTTATTGAGCATCCGGCATTTGTTAAACTCTTGGGTTATTTAGAGCCTAGACACAACTTGCCATCCCGAACCACCTTCCAAAAAGAGTGTATTGGTTTATATAAGGAGGAGAAGCAAAAGTTGAAGGCTTTGTTGAGCAATCAAAGAGTTTGTTTGACCACCGATATATGGACATCGGTGCAAAACAAGAATTATATTTGTGTCACATGTCATTATGTTGATCAAAATTGGGTACTACACAAGAAAATCATAATGTTTTCCAAGATTCCTAATCATAGAGGTGAGACCATTGCTTGGATGTTAGAGTCTTGCTTGATGGATTGGGAGATTAACCGCCTTTGTACGATCACTGTGGATAATGCCACCTCTAATGATGTCGCTATTGATCATGTGAGGAGGAGCATAAGAGATAAGGAATTTACAATTTTGGAAGGCGAGTTTATACATATGCGATGTGCTGCACATATTTTAAACCTCATTGTTTGTGATGGTTTAAAAATTATATATGATGCTATAAATAATATTAGAGAAGCTGTAAGATTTGTGAGGTCCTCACCGGCAAGGCTTGACATGTTTAGAACATGTGCAAAGGAGCTGAATATTGTGTGTGGAAAAATGGTGTGTCTAGATGTTCCCACTAGATGGAACTCCACATACCTAATGCTTAGTATTGCTGAAAAGTATGAAAAAGCTTTTGTGCTAATGAGAGTGAGGGAGTCACAGCTTGCGGCGCCTTCATTTGAAGATTGGCAAAGGGCTCGAGTTTTTATTAAGTTTCTTAAAGTTTTTTATGATGCCACTTTGAAAATCTCCGGCTCATCTTACGTGACATCTAATTTGTTATTTCAACAAATTTCTACAATTGAGCACAATTTGAACAAAATGGGTCAGAGTGGGGATGATTTGTTGAGGAGGATGGCGTCTAATATGAAACTTAAGTTTGATAAATATTGGGGGAACATGAATAAGATGAACATGATTGTTTATGTAGCTTTTGTCCTTGACCCTCGATATAAGATCACAGCCTTGTCATATTGGTTAAAAAAGTGCAAAGGGGATGAATGTGGAGATAGAATTGAGGCCAATGTAAGATTGCTCATGAATCGTTTGATTGAGCAATATCACAAGTTTTATGGGCTAGATAGTGGAAGATCAAATATGGCACAAGTTTCAAGTTCCTCAAGTATTATTGGTGACGACTTGGAATATGAAGATTTTGATACATCTCTAGATCAATATCTTGAGGGGCAAAACAATTCGGTATTTAGCTCGGACTTAGAGAGGTATTTATCGGATGTGATTGAACCAAAAGTACCCGAGTTTAATATTTTGGATTGGTGGAAGAGGAATTCATTTAGATATCCCATCCTTGCGGAGATCGCACGTGATATATTGGTCATCCCTATTTCCACCGTCGCATCCGAGTCCACATTCAGCATCGGTGGACGTGTAATAGACCCATACCGAAGCTCATTAGCGCTGGAGACTGTCCAAGCACTAATCTGCACACAAAATTGGTTGGGTTGTGAACCACTAAGTTCTTGGGAGGTGGAGGAGCATGTAGAAGACGTTGCCATCGAAGGTAAATGCTTTTATTTGTTAATTTTGATTTTTTATTGCTAGTTTATCTATTTAACTTAACCTCTATATTTTTTTCTTCTTAAGGTAACCCTCTTCCTTCAACTTTAGCAACTTAATATTTTGTTCTTGATGGTGTAATCTGACTTTGCATACATTGCATATTCAATCATGGTATGAGGCTTTACTTTGTATACTTTTTGTTCTTGCGGGATTTTAATTTATATGTACTGGTTAGAGCTGCTAATTCAAGCTTAATTGATACAGAAAATGGACTTTCAAGCTTTTAAGCTGTTAAGCTCAATCGTCTGCAGAACTTACTCAGAGGTTTCTGCTCTCTTCTTATTTATGTCTGTTCTGCATAATACTCAAGCTATTAATGTGTTCAATGTGCTCCATATAAAGGTTAATTTTCATTATTGCAGATCAGGTGGGATCAGACCCAATGGCTTTTTGCCAAACCAACTGAGCCTAAGATGGTATAATTCTATTTCTTTTTGCTTTTCGTTTGGCAACAAAGTGACATAGATGTGCAATCATTATCTTATTTTGTGTCCATATTGGAGGTTCTGATATATATATATATATATATCCACTGTATCAAATGGTGTTTTTTAGTATTTGGAGCCCAGTAGGTATCTTGACTACAAACTTGTCAGTTGTCACTATCTAAATGCAACTTCTATTTTGCCATAAAAAAAAAGTTCTTTGAATTTGCTTGTTAGTTGGTGTCATAACTAAGTTGTTGGTAATCTCTCAAACCTCTCAAACAATCTAGAAGATCCACCACTCTTCTAGGCTTCTCATGGGAATTCTAGCCAATCACATTTTCCCTCTTATGCTTGACTAAATCTCTTTATGATTGGGATATACTTAGTTTTATTAAATCTCTTTATATGGACTAAGATTGTGTTAGTTAAGTCCAGTTGCTTATATCATTTGTAGTTGCTGCTAGTTTTAACTTAAAAGGTCCATGGCCTCCTTTTAGCTTTACTTAAGATCTCTTTATGTACTGAGTTGGAGAGTGAAAAGGACATTTCTAGAATCTTGTTTACACAGAATTGGGTACCTCAAATACTCATTGTAATCCAGCTTCATTTTCATCTATGATAATGCATTTCTCTCTATTTGAGTATTTTGTTATTTACATTTAATCAACTACAAAGTAGAATCATAACATGTGGTATCTAGAGCTGACATTCCTAATATAGCGGAATTAAGTAATGCAGAACTTTAACTTTGTTTTCAAAATTATCATTGTGCACTCCATTATGAATTATATAGAGATCCTAGAAAAGGGTGCTTATAGTGAAGTCTTTAGACAGTAAAAATTTAAAAATTTTAGTTGAATCTTCCTACATTAGTTATTACGTGAAGCTGAACATTGAATACGCATATAGAAGACATAAATATCCATTGGTAGCCTCCCTAGCTGATTTGCCCCTTCAGATGGGATGACAACTACATGGGGCTGCAGAATTACCTCCCCTTTGCTATTGTTAGTCAAAAGCTACTATTTTGTTTTGCATTTTTTTTATACAAGATATAGTTAGAATTAAATTGAAGGACATGAAATGATAAAAAAATATACTTTAACACTCATACAACTAAAAGAAGGATGAAATGTGGAAGTAGACAGAAAAGGGGGAAACCTTCTTAGAAAAGAAAGGGGAACTTCCATTATTCTGGCAAATTTTAAGATTTATGTTTTCAAAGTTTGAGTCTGTTCTGTACTTTTTAATGACTCTATTCAATCCAACTTTGACCGTAATTTGCCTCTTTTTCTCTTCTAGACAATTTTGCTAGCATGTCTGCACATTTTAATCTGTATATGTTGACAGTGTGATGAGTCATGACTGTTTATAGATTTCTTTTTTCTTACACCCGTATTTGCTATTCTTAAGGGTATTGCGAAATTGCCTTTTATTGACGAAGCTCACCTTCTTTCAGAAGTCCAGAAAATTGAACATACATTGACAGTATGGTCTTTTACATAAGCCAGTTTGATATTCTGTCACCATTTTCCTTTTTTTTTTTTAAGATACAAATTAATTTTATTATTTTTTGCATTATTTTCTAAGGAGGAGGAGGTTTGGAGAACTGCTGTCATTTATTGCGTAGCACATTTTGTTTGAAACTTTCATTCAAGTTTCCCAAGTTTTAGAATTGGAACATTTGTAAGAGATCCTTTTGTAAGTTGAAAACTAAGGAAAAAGATTTAGCAGTGATTTTTCGATGAAAACTTTTGTGTTGAATACTTGTTTATCCATGTGTTGTCTTCTTGCTTTTAGGAGGAACCGAGCCCTTATTAAGCATTCACTGCACACAGACTTATCTGTCCTCGGAGGAGTTCAGGGAGAAATTTGGAATGACCATCTAGAAATTCGGAGGAGTTCAGGGAGCATCTCATCAGTCATTTGATGGTGTGAAGAAGTTCAGTACGTCATACAATAAAGTCAATCAAGGAGGCAAAAATGGGACAAATGGGGAAACCCACATAGCTCAGTGATGGGTTAACTGAAACTATGCATTCCAAGAAAGTTGTGATTTTGGAGGTAGCAAGTGTGATTCAGAGAGATCAATGGCTGCAAAGTTTTGGGATTCTGAGATTCATTTGGAAGGTGCAGAACATGTTTCTTCACTACCAGACTTTGATGAGGAAGCAGATGAAAATTCATTTGCTGCTGTCTCGGTGGCTGCTTTGAAGAAGGCAATAGAGGAGGCTCAAGCAAAGATGAACATTGTAAAAGAATCAATGGCAAGAAAGAAGGCAGTAGGGGTGAATCTAGATTGTATTCATTTCTAGATTGCATTTTTATTTATTTTGTTCTTTAATTTACTTTTTTTTTTAAATTAATTGTTTATATATATTTTTTTGGAGTTTTAAAGTCTTTGAAAAAAAAAAAAAAAAAGAAACCCGGATTAAACCCGGTTATAACCCGGATATCCGGGTTTTAATGTAAATTTTTGCAAAAAACCGGATATCCGGTTATAATCCGGATTAATCCGGGCGGATAATCGCCTGGTTTTTAGAACCCGGATCCGGATCCGGTTATGGCCGGATATCCGGATCCGGATCCGATTGAACACCCCTAGTCTAGGTCACAGATCTGAACCAATATTTAAGCTGCAACTTAAGATTTAATAGCACTTAGGCTACCCTAGAAAACTGAGATAAATAATGGGCATGTCACAAATTTAAATCAGTTTATATGATTTTATATAATTAGTTATATTTAAAGTTTGATTAGAATTATGTTAGGAGAGTAAAAAAAAAAAAAACTTATATAAGCCTTAAAATCATTTTAATAATAAAATTAGGTTGTTTAATTTACTCGTATTAAAATACTTTTAAATATAAAAAAGTTAAAAACTACATTTTAAGAAAAATATTAATTTAATGTATTTTCTCAAAGATGGTGCTATGTCCACCTAGCCTTTTTACCGACAGTGCAGTTTGCACCTTATTTTTTATTTTTGGTATTTTTTAAAATCCTTTTAAATATTTAAAAATAAAAATAAAAATTTACAAAAATATTTCTTTAACTATTAAGTAAAAATAATAATTATGTATAAACTCTCGGTACACATCATCCGTAGCTTTATCATTTTCCTTTTCTCAAATGCAATTTTCATATATTGGAAAACGTAGTTACACTTTAAAAAAATTATCAGTGGACGGAAATATTCATATAAATGTTACATAATTATAACTTTGTCCTTATATTATATGTAATTGTATTACTATTTCATTTATGCATTGCTGAATGGATTTTTTTCATTATACTTAATGAAAATACTATTAGATTACTTTCATTTTTTTGTTATAAAATTTTAGTTCTATCAATAATATGGCCGTGATCTATAAAAAAATCAAATGACCTTTTATGTTATTTTTATCTTAAAAATACTTTTTAAATTTAATTCTAAACAAATGTGATATGCTTTTTTTTTATACATCTGGGAGAGGGAGGTTTTGAACTTGCTGGAGATTATGTCAATCAAGCCATAAGCATTTGATTCCGGTGGGTGGGGGAGGGGGGGTTGCTTTTGTGGGTGGGAGCTGGGGTCTCCAGCAATTGCGTAAAGTTTTCTTGTAAAATGCATACAAAGTTATAACAACATGCACCCATCAATATCATATGGCAGGTTAGACCAATTCTAGCACCTCATCCTCATCTTGGAACCCTTTTCTCTTTTCGGTGCTTTTTTGAGATATTTTAGAGCATGTTGGCAACGAGGCTTCACGTGGCTCCGGAACTCTGCCTCTCCAGTCTCCGGTCGCAAAGCATTTTCCAATTCGTGAAAATACAAATGCCACACCTTTACCATTGAGAAAAGCCTCTTTTAAGGACACCATAGTCTATGAGATTAATTAAAGCAATTTTTATTTTTATTTATAAAAAGCGTCATTCCCTATTTTTTCCATTTAAATTGTTGAACATAAGAAGGCCGATTAAATCAATATAATTGAATATGACTCCGTACAAAGGATACAATTTCTCCTTTTAAGGATGGTTTACAATAATACAAAATATGTCATCTCAAGTCAATACACAATTGCAAACAATCTTATTTTTTCATTACCACAAAACAAATGAAAATGATGGGATTTTTCATTTTTATTTTTAGAGACAACTAAATTGTTATACTCTCATCTTAGTAATCGTCCCTAACTACGTGTCGTTTTCTACACTCCAAATAAAAAACGGTGGTAACCACGTAACTCCAAAGCACCACCATCCCGTACAGAACAATCAACCCCAATTTATCTTTGATCCCCGTCAATATGCTCATCGCCATCGTCGACGTCTCCAACGACGGATCTTGACCGTCCGTTGTCCTCTCAAGATCCCTCGTGATCGTACCCGATACCAGCACGAATACACCCGACAGCACCCACCCGGATAACCTCCTGCCGGCCATCAGATCCGAACCAACGCGAAACGCCTCCCACCCGAATTCCTCCTCCACGATGGACACAACGAGGCCAAGGCTCAGAACCGCCATCAAGTAAATCTCGAAAGCCGAACCCACTACAAGTACAAAAAATTCGGATCCGGGCGATCCGAACAGAGCCGCGAATGTGCGGGGAACCTGATCGTACAAGAGAGACATGGCGTAGATGAGGATGGTGGTGATCAAGGGCCTTCTCCACGTCAGCTTAACGGCGGTGAGCGAGGAGAGGAGGCTGGGGCGCTTAGCGTGGCAGGCGGAGGCGGTAGAACTTACAGCCGTTATGGCGGTGAAGAGAGATAGGAAATAGGTGGGGAGGAAGAAGAAGGCCTTAACCCTGAGGATGGAGAGGGCATCGGCCCGCGATTCCTGCCAGATGTGGCGGGACTCGAAGCGGGTGGAGGAGAGGAAGGCGACGGCCTCGAGGTGGTAGACGCGGGATTTTATGGGCTGGACGTAGAGGGAGAGGGAGAAAAGGAGGAAAGAGAGGGGGAGGGTAGAGAGGGCAAAGATGGAAAGGAAAAGTTGTTTGTTTCGGAGGAAAATCTTGAGGGAAATAAGGAGGGTGGAGAGGGGAGGAGGAAAACAGCGGGGGCTGGGGTTTTGGAAGAGAACATCGTCCCTTTCCAACATAGCTTCCGTTTCCTCGGCCCTCGAATGCGAGTCACAGGTTGACTAGATCATGGTTATTCCGAGTTTTTGATCGGTTGGAGCCGGCTGCAAAGGCCGTCATTCCGGAATATTAAATATTCGTTATAGGTCGGATTTTATTCCTTTTTCATTTTTCTAACTCTATTATATCTGAACAATGACACAGTTACAACCTATTAACATTTTGTTTATAATTTATTAATTAAATAATATTTTTTAAAAATTCAAACACATCAAATTTAAAAAAAATATATATAATATTTTTAAAAATATTATTTTATATAAAAAAAATTGTAAAAGGTTGTAACTTTATCATTTCTCATTAGATTAACAATCGACAATAGTTTGTGAAAACTATTTTTTTTTACTTGATTTGACCTCTCTCTCTCTCTCTCTCTCTCCCCCCTGTGTTTTCAACATTTTGCTAACATCCAATGACACCCAAGCTCAAGCATAAGCAATAGTCATCACGAAAATTTGATAACCAAATACAATTGGGTAGTGGATCAGCATATCATACAAAAAGGGTATTCAACAATCTACATTTCTCAAAGTTATTAGGAAACATTCCGTGTAAATAAAAATAATTCATACTTTGCATCGAAAAACAGATGGCAGATTGTAAGATGAAACATGTAATTCACTTGTTTTGTGCATAAAGAAATTTAGGATAGCCATTCTCAAACATACAGCATGACCTAAAGGACTACTTTTGTCAGAAGTGGTTCATTAAGAAAAAAAATGGACGAAATTTAAAAAAGTTTTTTACAACATCTAAAAAAAAAAAAAAGAAGACCCGATTAGATTTCCCAAAACCAAACAGGTAGCTTGGATGCACATGTTTGAGTGAGAGCGTAAAACAGACTGATAGAACAAGAGGAGAAACAACTATCAAAAGGCCGTCCTGATGCGGCAGGGCTTCAAATACAAAACACGCTTCCTGCCAAAAGCAGTACCCCCACTTCAGATTCCTTTTCCTTCGTTACAGAGCTGAATGGCATTTCCAATCACTTATCACTCTAAATCATTCTCCAACTTTATCATTCTGCACCAATCCAACACCAATAAAACAGGACACGCATACATACATACCTCTATCTATATACTGAATTCAGCGAACAAATTAAAGAGTCAAACATTCCATCATAGCATCTGTGGATGGAATCAAACTAAAATTCATTCAGTAGAAAAATAGGCTCAAAAGTAAACTAAGTAATCTCAAACTCAACAAATTTGTGAACAAATTAAAGAGTCAAACATTTCATCATAGCATTTCCAACACAAATTAAAGAGTCAAACATTCCATCATAGAATTGCCAACACCCGTGACCCGATAAACTTGAGAGAACTCATACCAATCAGTTCCTTGCAAAACCTCAGGCAAAGACCCAAATGCTTGCACTTGGTTCACAAAAGCAAGAAGTAAAGGAAAAAGGCCAATAGAGAACTTATTATCTTTATTTCGTGGAAGCTTACGAAGGCAGAATCTTGAATGCACAACCCCACCTGTCTATATTCTTTCACTCGGCAAATTCTCACATATCTAGTCATTTTTCCTCCATATATATCACGCCACAACGTCCATAAAGTTTGCTTGAAGCTTTAAAGTACACCGTCAAAATACTAACACACTATTGTTCCGTTCACATTCTATTCTACAAGAGAAAAAAGAGAATAAGTAGACATGTTTTATTAACAGTCTTTCTCTTCTCTACCCACTGACAAACCTAACGTGGCAAAAGAGGAGAATTTTCTTCGTTCTCTTTTCTTTTGTTTCCTCCAATCTTTTCAAACGCGACGATTAAAGATCGAACCATTTACCCTCCATTTGAATCTTGGTAAGGAGGATATAGGGAAAAAATGTAACTTGCTGGAAGGAACCTGACTTACTAACCCATAAAACAAACTGCTTTCACCTATGTCTTTTCCTCGAGCTTTCCGAGATCCAAATGGAACTTCAAGGGTTCTAATGAAGAGCACCCAAGTTTTCCAACTTCAGTCTTCCGTAAGCGTAATGAGAACATATGGTATGAATGAGTACCATCTACCACTCTTTATCTTTTTCGCCTTTTCCCATTCATCCTCATCAATTTTTATTGACTAAGCCAATTAAACGCATTTAGACTAGCATTACAAATGAAAGGAACGCTAAAAAAAAATATCAATAAGAATTTAACTTTATGCTCGCAATTTACAACTTCCTCTGCAACCAAACAAAACCCACCGTAAGAAAAACCTTAAGAAAAGCAAACAGAAGCCCAAACAGACATACCAGCAAATTATATCTGAAACTATACATCAACGGAAAAACAGAAAGAGGGAACAAAAATTACACGTGGTACAAAATTTCAAAAGCTTCCAAAACTTACAATAATTACAAGCCTACAAAAGCCCCCGCAACTGCTTATCCTCATCTTCCTCCTCCAAACCCACCATCAAGCCCTTCGTTCCCGCATTTGATCGAACACGTGCCCGGCAAATCGGACAGGCGGCGACCTTGACGAGCCAAGAGTCCACGCACCTCATGTGGAACACGTGACCGCACGCGACGAGTTTCCTGCAGCACTGGCCATCCCTGAAGGAGTCAAGACAGACCACGCAATCTTCTTCCTCTACAGAGACGCCGTTCTTGGGTGCGTGCCGCTTGAGTCTGAATTGGGGGAGGGTGCTGAGGTCTCTGGGGGGAAGGCCAGAGGAGGGGGTGGAGGGAAGAGAATATCTGCGGTGACGGAGGCGGTGGGAGGAGAGGGAGAGGTGGAGGAGGAGCAAGGCGGCGGAGGCGAGGCCGAGGAAGAGGAAGAAGAGGGAGGTGAGGAGGGTCATGATAATGGCCTTAAGGAGGAGGGAGAGGAGCTTTGGGTTTGGTTTAGATGGGGGTGGTTGTAGGGGTGGTGGCGGTGTTCGGTCGTGATGGTGAGGAGGCATGGGGACTGACTGGGGGATTCTCGCGCTCGGATTGTTAGAGATCGAAGGGATTTTTTGTGAGGAACGAAGAGGGCGGGGGTTGTTTCAGAAAGTTATCCTGACTCCAGAGACACAGAGACGCCCCAAAATGGAGAATGATTTCACGGGGATGCGTAACTCAAGGGCAAAAGGAAAAATACGAGGCTTCTTCTCCGTGAGTCCGTAAATGGCAAGCTCGTGGGCCAAGAATTCATGAGACCAAAACCGATCTCCTAACATACATACACACACACAAGAGTCATGTTCGAATTTCACATGTAAGGTGGGCCGAATTGCTTTGATTAGCCTGAAGCGTGTACTACTCGGTGAGTTAAGTCTGGGCTTTAACAAACGAAGCTTATTGTGGACCAGTCCTTCTCAATAAGTCCACCTTAGCCTTGTCGGTTGGTAACTGGTAAGTACTATAGCTAGCCTTCTCAACAAGCTTGAACACACCAAAGGCCACAGATACGTAGTTTGAACACACCAACTTGGTATTGGGCTTGATACATACATAGAAGTCAGGCTGTGTATGGAAGATGAATAAAATTTAACTCATCTAAAACTAATTATTAATAGAGCCCATAATTTTTTTAATTTCTTAAAAGAAAATTAAACTAACCTCAATATACTTTGTATATTTAAACATAAAAAGTTAAACTTATATCAACTTTAAAAAAAGTTAAACTTATCTCAATAAGACTCACAAAATATTACTATTCACAACACAACTCATCTCAACGTCTAAACACAACCTCGGTGAATTAATTGCTTATCAAAACTGGCCAGGCCATGCTTGAAACAAAGAATTAAGTTCTATCGGGGTACTTACTTCAATTATAAATGATATACGCAGTTATCAAATACACAAGTGTTGAGTATTCTTTTTTTTTTAAAGTGAAGTATATATGGGATGCAAATGAAAAAAAATAAATTTTTTAAAAATAAATTATATTCACAGTTATAGAGTGTGTAAACACTACAAACTTCTTTTATAAAAAAAAAATGAGTAAATATAATATTCATATGAAAAAATTAATTTTTTAATAATAAATTTCACTCTTTTTTAAAATGAATGCAAATTACTTGCACAATCCATAACTGTGTATCTAGTATTACTTTATTTCAATACTATCCATATATAACTACATCATCTCTACAAATCACAGATTATATGAACATCCCAAATAAATAGCAGGATTAATGACAGCATATTAGAATTTAGAAATCATGCTATTTTTGAGAAATTTTTCTTTTTTGGCAAAGAAATAATACTGATTAAGCATGAGTTGGGAAGAGATCCAAGCCTCATTATTGAGCAATCTACACAATAAAAGGCCTACTCATCATATCTCTTCCACGGCTGGACCAGTTCAGGCCACAAAGGCATATCTTCCTCATCAAATCTCCTATAATGGTAATATCATTGGTGTATTTGTGTACCTCAAATCATATCTCGTATTTCTTTATATTCAACACTACTAAAAACTTGTCTTTGGATGTCGTATTCAAACAATTGTGTGATTAGTACCTCGTACCTTTTGCGATTAGTTGTTAAAATGACCATATAAAGAATATTTCATATTTCACACTAAATTAATAATAAATATAATTTATCGGATAAATATATCATTTATTGTGAAATCTATTATATTTAAGAAAAATCTAGTTACAAATACAACTGTGCATTAATATATATACTACTTTAATGTTATTGGTTAAAAAGTAAATTTTATTAAAAATAATATCAATTTAAATTTTAAATATAAATGAATCAGTATTAATATACATACTAATACATAATTTTGTTACTACGTAACAAAACTCATCCCAGACATCTGTCAATGCAAACTCATCCCAGACATCTGTCAATGCATGCAACGACTGAGGAAATGCAAGAAAGTGAGAGGGCTGTTGTAGGGTATGCATATATGAAAACTCTGTTCTTTCTAACGCACTCTTTTTTGTTTTTTTCCTTACATTTAAGGCCAAGGCACCATAAAACGGGTTAGGTGCCACGAATTAAAACAGACAGCGGCGTCCAACCGTTCCCGTGACGTTCTTAACATCTGTCATCAGCCATTAATGTTTTAGTCCCTCGATACGCACCCGCCAACAAATATTTACAGATGATAATTTGCCTTCCATGGCAGTTCCTGCTTAGCCTTCAAACTTCAAATTCATTTAAGCAGTTCGAAAGAAAATGAAAGATCAACATGTGCTGTTTGTGTTCAATTCGATTTTGAATTCTCTGCTGCCATTTGTTACGATAGTCAGATCTCAAATCACACCTTCTAAACAGAGGATACAACTACTTTCTGTCATTATTGGTGATAAGTATATGCAACTTACCTTTAAATCTCCCCTGCTTTCTGCGAAGGAATGAAAGGAACTATAAAAGCTCCCAACTTTAGATTCAAAATCATTAAATGGTGAGTTGTATGGAGTGTTGTTCAGGATATACTCGAGTACGTTAAATTTCAAAATCGTGGGTGGTCCTGAAAAGTCTCTGTGTGGAATTGCTTAAAAGCATCTAATAATAGGAAAATGTTATCAGATCATACCCATTTTCTTTGCCTACAGGGTAGGGAAAATAATTCATTTTAGTAAAACAGTCTTACAAATTGATGTGGTTGTGTCACATGGGATTATCACGTCAACCATTGAATTGACGAATTGCCTGTGTCTTGTTTGTTGGGAATGAAAAATAATTTTAGGATTGAGACGTAAAAACATGTTTATGTGGTGAGCCAAAGGAAAATGGGAATTTTTTGAATTGGGAAACATATACGAACCCCTTTTTTTTTAATTATTTATTTATGTATATATATAAAAATTATTATTTCGAATTACCATAATAAAAATATGCGGTGAAATGCAGACACTCTTCTCAAATCTCTTTCACCTTTCAAATCTTTTCTCTCTATTTTCTACCTTAGATCTTCCAATTATGCCTTCCCATAATTGGCAATCAAATAGCAAATTAACTATCAAAGAAAAAAAAAAATACACGGAAACTAGACATTGGGAGCTGAGGACGAGTGAACAACCTTGTTCTGCTTTCCCGTAAGCCAAAGCAATGTCCGCCTTGCAAAAGATGGAGCATTTGCCTGAGAATCTAAACTGTTACAGATCTGCCTTTCATCGTCACCACCCATTTCACTTCCTCCATTCTCCAAGCTCCCAATGTCAAACTCAGAAATACTCCTCCTTGCACCATTAATATTCCCATTCTTGGCCTTCAAATCTTCAGCAGTGATGTGGACCGGAAACCGGAACGAAACGGTCCGCCGCGATGCATCAGCTGCTGCATTCGGCTTGTCCTTTCCTCGGAGCCAAATCTTTGATATGGAGAAGCTCTCTCTTTTGTTCCTCCCAATAGCATTGCCATTGCTACTGACATTGCTAATACTAGCACCTCCATAAGCTTCGAAGTTCTTAATTGCTTCAAACCCGTTGAACTTGAATTCTCTTGCAGACTCGCAGTCACATTCAGACATTGCTGGCCTGTGTCCAGGTGTTAATGGCAAAGAAAGCTTCTTACTCGACTGCTTCTTGATGGGGGTTCTAATGGGTACTTGCAATGAAGAATTCTCGTCCATTACATACGCAAATGACCCCATTGAGAAGCACCTTCTTGCATCCGCATTGTTGTTGCTACTTCCTTCACCACCATCCACGTTCCTGAACTTTCCGAGCTTTACGGGCACTACTTTTGCCTCTGAATCCCCCACTACTACTGGGCTGGTATCGTCTTTTTCAGAAAAATCTCCTGACTTCTGCGATAAATCGATGCGGGTAGATTCATTGGCAGCATGAGAACCCAGATGGGGACCGACTCCTCCGACTGAACTGGTTCTGCCAAGAGCAGGAGCCTCTGAGATAATCTCTCTTGAGCTCTCACTTCCAGATTCAAGAACAAATACAATGGGTGAGCGGTTGTGATTTGGAGAGAAATCAGGGAGCAAGGTAGCCCGACAGAGTGGGCAAGTG
Source organism: Carya cathayensis (assembly GCA_011037825.1). Classification (NCBI taxonomy): domain Eukaryota; kingdom Viridiplantae; phylum Streptophyta; class Magnoliopsida; order Fagales; family Juglandaceae; genus Carya; species Carya cathayensis. The sequence continues at coordinate 1,625,342 of QGSO01000287.1, forward strand.
GAGTGGGACAAGAGCCATGTGTCTATGCATTCCATGTGGAAGGCATGGCTGCATTTTGGCAACAACCTGAGTTTGTCTTCAGTCTCAAATTCACACAGACAGACAGCGCAGTCAAACGGGTTCTTCAACCCTATAATGGCTTTGTAATGGAAGACAGGGAGGGTGTCTATGTAGGACTGGTCAACCCCAGCATCATGCAGATGGAAGAGTTGCTGCAATTGCCCTTGAAGAGCAGTCACACTCTCCAAATCATCTGGGTCTCTATTTTGGGGTCTTATGAGGAATCTAACAAGAAGGTGAAGCAAACCAGAAACAAAGAAGATGATAGCAAGAATTATAATGATGAGCAATACGCTTGGACTGACCCTGTTGTTCAAATTGAAGCCATCAGATTGAATAGCGGGTGATGGAGGTGGGGGTACCGACTGAGAAAGGAAATTTGATTGTGACGGAGCAGTAAAGTTTTGTTCTTTGATTTCGAGGAGAACCCGGTCCATCTTTTGGAATGAAAGATTGAGAAAACTCACCCGGACTGCCTCTTTCAGGATGGATCATGTAATATGAAGAATTCCATGCAGTAGCAAGAAAGAAGTTCAAGACCAAATGGAGAAGAAGCCCAGAAAGAGATGTATTTCCAGAGACTATAGTTCACCTCAATCTTTTCCTTTCCCTCAAGAAAGAGGGAGAGAGAAAGAGGGACCGAATTCAATGTGAGTTTTAAAGAGTAGAAATAAATGGTGCCAGAAGGTGAGATTTCAAAAAGAGTAGTAATCTGCCCTTAATGGAAAGATATCACATTAGCTAAAAATTAGACTGCCAATCCCATTCATTTTGTAAATGATAAAAAGGAAAGACAGAAAACTTTGGGATGACTTTGCTGCGATGATTTCATGAAATGCACGGCTCTTCTGTTTGACTTCAAAGAAACCCTTACATCAACTTCAATGCCCATTTAATACCCCAAGAACAAAAAATTAATATTCAGTAGAAAATTGCGGATTTTTTATTATTACATTTGGAAATGTGAACTCGAGTGGGGTCTTCAGTTTTTCCCTCTTTCTTTTAAGTTTCTTTTTGCACCGATTACTTTTCAGTTCTTCTATTCCACTTCTAATCTGTAACTTGGTCTTTTCTGGGTAGGACAAAAATATGGATGGAAGTCACGAAGTTTCAAGAGAGAGAATTTTTGGATGGAAAGAGTGGTAGAACCGAAAGCTTATGATACGGAGTTCTGTGCAATTTAAAAGTGAGGCAGTTCTTTGGAAGGACCCCCCATCTCCTGAAAAGTGTGGTTAAATACTGATTAATTAAAAATGTGCTAAGGTATTTTAGTAAGATTACTCCCTACCTTGTGAATGGTCGAGTATGGTAGATATCTTGTCAGTAACTAACAACTTGTTTAGGTTGTTTTCTGAAGTTGAGACCCAAGACATAACTACAAATGGAGGACAATTTATTGGACAGATTCCTCTCAAGTGCTCACTTACGAGGCTTAGAGCACTCTCAATGGGTATTGTAAAACTCATTTTTATGTAAAATTTAAAGAAAAGTAGCCCAAATGTGCATCCAACGAATTCTCCAATCCATTTCATTTCTATTTTTCATTTCTCTACAAGGTTGCCTCTAGATGTAGAAGAAACTGTGCACAAATGTAAATATTTTTTTATTTATTTTCTATCTCCTCTATTACTTTTTCTTCCAAATTAATTTCTCTCTCCTTTCACTTTTTCTCTCACAAAATATAAAAATGTATAAATTTAAATGATACGAAGAAAAATAGATAAGCTAATATATGGTATATTATAAAAAAAGTATATAAAATAGAAAAATTAGAATTTGATAATGTATTTTAAATGATAAGATAAAAAATTCAATGTGAGTGCTCTTAGCAAAAGAAGTAGAAATTAAGAACAGCTAAACGCGAGGAAGAGAAACTCAGTCTCATATCACTGCTAGCTCTTAGAGCACTCACAAATGTTTATTTATCTTATCCTTTAAAATACATTACCAAAACTCACTTTTTCTATTTTATATACTAACTTTTACAATATGTCATACATTAGCTTATCTATTTTTCTATTATATCATATAAATGTTATATTATTTAATAGTTTGTTGGAGAAAAAGTACAAAGAGAGAGAAACTATTGTGGAAAGCAAAGTACATTAAAAGAGAAAAAATAATTAAAATATTTTTACATTTGTGTACAATTCATGCTACATGTAGCTTAATACTGTAGCAAAATGGACAATAGATTTCCAAATATATGATCTGTTGGAAGCAATTTTAAGCTACTTTCATTCAAATTTTTACATAAAAATGAGTTTTACAAAATTCATTGGGAGTGTTCTTACGTATTTAAAACCCATGGACAACCTTAAGTCTTGACTTCTGTCAATTTTACTGTATTTTCGTCGATCTAACAAAGTCAACCTGAAATAAGGGACCATGCATGCAGTTAGGATTTACTTAGCCTATGCGAAGCCTCCGACATTAATTCTTTCACGTACATGCGGTGAATAGAAGATGCTTCTCCAAGTCCGCGATCTTTGCAAGTTAACAAGCCAGACATCTTAGATGAGACAATTTTCAATCTGAGTCCCTTTTTAAAAAAAAAAAAAAAATCTTCTTGGCTCGATAATTTTAAGTCAGGGTTGTTATTTTTCCCCTCTCGTGCTTGACTTCATCTCCTATATCTATCAATGCAGATGCTTTCACACTAGCCCTCTCAAGGGCAGATTCCTCCCTATGCCTTTTTTTTCTCTCTGTTTTTACCAAACACCAGCCAACTCTGAGAAAGCGAACGGCCTCATTTTCCAAGAAAATTTGTTGGCACACCATGTTTGTTTTAATTGACAATTACTTTTCAGCTCGTCAATCTCATACCAATAATATATAATAATAATGAGTTGATATCATATTATCAAATTGAAATTGTACTTAATACTTTATAATTAAGTGATGCTAACGTATGACCATACTCTATCTATAATTGGCCCCGCTTGGTTACATAGATGAGATAAGATATTTTGAATAGTAATAAATACAATATTATTATAATATAATTTTTTAATATTAATTTTGTATTGGGATTTGAAAAAGTTAAATTATTTATTATATTTTATATAGATATTTGAAAAAATTGTAATAATGAGTTGAGATGAAATGAGATGAGATTTTTAATTTTGATTAACCAAACAAGTTTCTTAAAAAAAAAAAAAAAAAAAGTTAAAAAGACAGGAAAAACTTCAGCTATTTATTTATTATAAAAAAAATATACCTTTATACACTTACGTCAATGACGCTGGTTTCGTACCACTCCTCTCAAGTGCTACTCGACGATGGAAAGGCATGATTGATTAAAGGCAACTAATTACTTGTTAATCACGTGAATTTTATTCCCAGTAATTTGGAAAGTAACACAAAAGCGTAAGCATAGAAGAATTACAATGTTTTGTACACTGGATCGAGTTAATATCACGTTCAAGAAAACGATCTTGTCGTTTGTAATATTTCCAATGACACTAAAATGCGTGCACTGCACAGTACCCGAAGTGAAAAAAAAAAGTCTCCATTACATTTTTTCGAAGGCTACGCAAGACGAAAGAAAAGTGGTAGAAGAAATACATAAAAATTGTTAGATGGTATGAATCCAAATTCCTTTTTCCCCTGAATTGGTACTGCTTCATTAAATCTAGAAAGAGATAGAACGAGTGTGGCAGTTTGTACATTTATATAAAAGAAAGTCAACTGGTCAACTACACAAGTGAATCCGAGTTTGCTTATGGAAGCAACATCGTCGCGATGCAATTTGCTGACACACACACAAACACATATACGTAGTAGTTTTGTCGATATGATTGTCGTGGCCGGGATGCGCCACAGCCTCATGCAGAAATATACAAAAACAGCAACTACGTATACAGTGCGTGGAAAGTGCAATCATGTTGTGCATGATATATACAAAAATTAGTTTGCCTTGGGCGAAGGGATGATAATGGAATCATATATATATATATATATATAAAACCTGAGTTGACGATGCCAGGCTAGGCCACTTCATGACAAGAAGGCAAAGACAAGTTTTCCATGCATGCGGCCAAGATCGATCACATTTTCTCCAAAACTTACAAATATAATTGATGGGTGGGAGTGTGACATGACCATGTTGTTATAATTAGCAGCTAGCCTCTTCTGTTTGTCCTTGTACGGTAAGATCAATGTCAAATCTTATTGCTGGCCGAGGCATCTTTTCAATATTAGTTCCCATTGATTATGATTCAAGTATTCAATCTTTTAGTTGACCTCCTGCTCAAAGCCCAACTAAATTAGCACCTTGACCATTTGCTTTGGACTTTTTGCTCAAGGATGAGCTCGGCATTTTTATGCTTTTGAACTCGCTCCATGCACTGTCACGAATATGACACACACGTAACAATAAAAGAGAAATTATAAATTTTATCATTTTTAATGATGCTATATATCTAAAGTGTTTACCATTTAACTCACGAAGGCCGTGACAAGATTAGGCTATTGACTTTTGACAAATTCTTGCTAAAGGGAAAAAATAAAAAATAAAGAAAGAGCAGCAGCTCCCAAGCATTGAATTTTTCTTCCCAAAAATGTGTTTTTTAAACCATTTTAGACGGAGATGGAGGCATGATTCCTACTCTTGGCGGTGCCTAAAAAACATTGACACGAAAATGTCAAAACAATCGAAGAAATTATTAGGTAAAACATGCAATTAATTAATAAGAGATAGGTCTCGGCCTTAAACTTAACTAATCCATTTGATCGTCTGCATCATTGTTAACAACTCTCGTCTCATATGACCACAGTTTCAAAGGTTAGTTCTTATATCTCACCGAACCAAGAAAATTAAAATGTCAAACCTTTGAATACAACTAACAATACTTTTTATAAAGGGAATTGCTTATCCCACGTAGAAAAGCCGGCCACCGATTCCCTTTTTTGTTCTACTTAATAATTAAAAAATTATTTTTAAATAATATTATAATTTTTAAAAAATATATATATCTAAAGAGTAAAGATATAAAAAAATGTATGAAAACAAGCTAAAAAAAAAAAACTGTTTGGCGGCCACCTTCGATGGCCTCTTCCATAAAATATAAAAAGGCAGCATGAAATAATTACAAACAAATAAAGGACGAATTTATGTATCAACATGGGCGTACAGCATCTGAAACCAATAAAATTTGCAATATTATTAGCGTGGGAAATGAAAAATAAAAATAAAAATCTCTTTGTTTGAAAACCATGACAGATTATTAATAATTCGGTTTCTTTTGGTGTCGCTGATGATAATGATATAAACGTGGACATTAAAATCGGCTTGGGCTAGCTTGACGCCTGACGACTGTTCTATCGGACTAATAGCCTTAGCCCACGGCCCACAGTACAGTCATTCTTGCTTTCTTCATTCCCCAACCCCGCCCTGCCCCATTCAAAATCAGCCATTTTTTCCTGCTATGAAAAGGTTTGTCTAATCAATTTCGGGCCCAATTACTCTTTACATGAACGTCCAACTTACAGACTTTATTGCCCGGCTAAAAAGGCCTGGTTGCAGCCCCTTTTGTTATATTGAGAAAAAGTTCATCGATTTCTGCAACTGAACCAGAAACTTTCGGCTTGATTGATGTCTTGACGATCGACTGTAAGCGGCAAAATGCAAGAAACTACAAAAAGCTAATCTTTTAGCACATTGACAACAACTTGTCCGTCGCACATACATGTGAAGCTACAACTAAACAAGAACTTGATCGACAATGATCACTATCAACTGCCAACTTGTTTGCTAGTGCATTATTATTATTGCTAAAAAAAAACACACGACACTCCATAAACAGTAAGAGAGAATTTGAGTAACCTTCGAACAGAACATGAAAGCCAAAAGCAAGAAGTTACAAAGCATATAAAGTTACAAGAACACTGATTTCACGCATCTTTTTAAAGCTCAGGAGGAATAGATCAAAACAGATGAGATGAGAGTATTGGAGATGACGACAATAGCAATTATGTATAAATTAAAAATACAGAATAATCATAATGATTAAATAAAAATTTAAAAGCCTTGCAAGGTCAAGAAAAACTTTATAAGAAAAATACTAATAATGAAGATCAGAAGATTGTTGACAGAATAAAAACTGAAAAAGAAAAAGCAGAAGAAAATTAGAGGGAAAGAGATCAAAATAGCTCAATCAGGATAGCACCACCAAAAATCCCCTACCGCTTTCTTCGTTCTCCCTTTGTGGTAGAAGCCAGAGTGCTCCTGTTTACTCCAGGAACTGTCATGAACAAGTGAGCCTATGTTTGGTCTCATGGGTAAGAGATTCTTAAGGAGCAAAATAAAAAAGGATGTTGAGAAAGAAAAGACAGGCTTGGAGGGACTGTGAGGACACGATGATATTTAAGGATGCTATGAAGTGGCATGTATGTGCAGGAAGATAAGCATATTGTTTCATTGAAGAGAAGGATGCATGAGTTTGTATAGCGAGTAAAGAGAAGGAAATAAAAGAGATTCGAGAAGCTAGAACTGACAGTTCAAATATGCGCTCAGTTCGACCAAAGAAAGGAGCAAAACGGTAGACCCAAAAACCATGAATGAGTGTCTACTTTCTCTCTGTGTCGGGCTGTCTGCCATATTTTTTTTTCAACTCCCTCTATCACTGTCTTGACACTATTTGAGGGTCTGCATTATAGTCAGAAAAATGGGGATTGATTTGAGAGAAGAGGGGTAGGAAGGACTGAGAAAGCAGCATGACTAATGTGACTTAACCAGCTCTGTTCCTTTTGGTCTGTCTTTCACGTCTTTTATCCTCTCAGTTACGTAAATTCGGAAGAACGAGAAGAAGCCATGCAAACATGGGAACTCGGAATCTCAACTCAAGTTTTTGAGAGAAAAAAATAGGTGAAAAGGGCTAAAACAGCATGGGGTGCAATGAATATTTATGAGAAAGAGGACTTGCAGGTGTAATTGGTTCGTCTTTTCCTTTCCTTTCTCCTATTGTCTCTTGTACAAGGCTTTCTTTGACTAATTAATTAAAGCAATCCTTATCCTTACTTACAAATTTGCCTTTAAAGATCCGCATGTCATGTCCAGTTCAATATAAATGCCAGGATGCCGCCTCAAGTATACAACTGAACTTGCCCCTTGACGGTGGCTCATTCTAAAAAAACGAAAACAAAAAACAAAAAACAAAAACCTAGACGGAACATGGTATCCTATTCCTCTCCCCTCCCCCCCCCCCCAATGCACCATTTCCTGAAGCCGTTTTCACTCTTTTTTATTATGGGCAGTGATAGGTTACTAGGTTACTGCATTATTACTACCTATTTACTACTAAAAAGATATTAGAAAATTTTTATTTATTATTTTATATTTTTTAAAGTATTTTTTAATATCTTTAATCATTAAAAATATATATAATTTTACTAATAATTACTTCATTAACTATTAAATAAAATTAAAAATTTTAAAAAAATCAAATACGAAAAAGAGTAGTAAATTTCCTTTAATTATAGACGCGTTGAACGACGGATGAAATATAACAGGGCTGGACAGCTCCACCACGTTTCAGATTGTCAAGTTCATGAGACCAATGGTTCATATTATGGATGTCACTATGGTCATGATCTCTCTCTTGCAGCCAACCCCCGAGACATCTGATGTTTTTTATGACATGATCCTTCTCTCTGAGGGTCAGATTGTATATATATCAAGGTCCACGTGAAAATGTTCTCGAGTTCTTCGAATGTGTGGGTTTCAAATTCCAGAAAAGAAAGGAGTTGCAGACTTTCTGCAGGAAGTAACTTCCAAGAAGGACCAAGAACAATATTGGTTCAGAAGCTCCAGATCTCTTGTAGTCATATGTTATGGGGAAAACGCCAAGGAGCGGTTTTAGGGCTTCAAAGACCATTTCGTTCAAATGGATTTCTGATGTTTCGGTTTCGGTTTTGTTTTCTGCTTTTCTTAATACATCGATGAGGTGGTCGCTACGTGGTAAGGCCACATCAATGGCGCAATTTCATCTGCACATTTCAGTTGGCAGGTAGCACCACTCGTATTTATAACTCCGAAAAAGCTATTATAAACAGAAGCCCATTATAACCAAAATTCCCGCATACATGGAACGCAACTTCTATTCTTAAGCAAGCGACTGCCGTAACGAGTTATGGAAGCACAGAATCCGATGTTGGGTAGACTGCAAAATTAGATCTTTTGATGCTCTGTTTCAAGGGCTGAGAGATAACATAGAACAGCTTTGCAATCTACCCATACATACCACGCAAATCCAGCCTGGGTTATCACCATCTATCTTGTATAGAGCGAGGGATAATCTCCATCGCCCGCCTTTGTGCTGTTGCTTTATCTGTACAGGAAGCAGATATATATGGGAGGCGCAATTATTCCAGGGGGACGGACGGACAATACGTTAAGATACAAATTTTCTGGTTCCACTGTCCCCACAGATAGGGTGATCCACTTGAAATCTCACAGAATCTACAGACACAACGTGAGAACAAATCATTCAAAATGGAAGGTGGAATTTAAGATTGATAGGATCTATGTCTGTACATGTCAGCTTATCTTCATACTAGGTCGGTTTGTCACTCTCAAACGAGATAGTTGAATTTAATTTTAAGTTGAATTTAATATTATATTATTTAATTTTTAAATTATTAGACTTATTTTAATTTTAAATTTTTATTTATATGAAATTTATGATTTTTTTAAAATAATAAAAACTAAATAATTCATGATACAAGATTCAATGGAGTGAGAGTCCCTAACAAACATCTAAAAACAAACAAAATGTAATACCAGTAAAAATAAAAATGGGCATCTAAAGTCAAAATTGACTCCCACCCATTTCTCACTAAGGAGAATGTCGCTTGAAGCAGTTTTAAATAGTTTGATAAACAAACTATTAAACTGCGACTAAAAGTCATAGCATGAAGGTGTGTGTTGCTGCTTGCTTGTCTGAACTGGTTGTAGAAAACTCTAAAAAATTTATGATTTTCTTTAACTTAACATCTCTTTATATATAAGATTTATAATTTTTTTTAAACTTTTCATAAATATATATAAATAGACTAAACACATTTTAATATCTAAACTCATCTTAGATATGTTCCACAAAATTTATTTTATCATCTCGATTCATTATTATTTATAAAGAATTTAACTTATTTCAACTTAACTTAACATTCAAATAAGATCTGATCATCACTAGTGGCAGAACTATATAGTGCTTGAGGGAGCCATGGCCTTCCCAAAATTTTTTCAAAATTCAAAATAGTCCCTAACTTTATTCATAATTTCATGTGTATAGAAATTAGTCCTACAAAAAAAATTATATGGTCCCACGAAAAAAATTATAATTTCCCTATTTCTATATACTTTCTAAAATTTTGTAAAATTTCAACATACATAGCAATATTTCTCTCCAATTTTTTCTTACATCCCCTAAATTTTGTATAATTTATATATGTTATCTATTTTTAATGATGTGATTCCATTGAAATTAAATTCAAAATAAGATTAAAAAAAATAATGAACTATTAATATTGGCCTTAAAGTTTTTTATTATCTAATATTAAGTTTTTAAATATAGAATCTAAAGTAAAAATATAAGAAAAATAATTTAAGATTGATTATTTATATGAAAAGTAGTAGAGATGATTTATTCTCTAAATTTTATTGAACAATGATAAGTTTATTTAATATCTCAATTGTAGTATTCTATGCTTAATATGATATCAAAAATATATAAATTTTATATAAGATTTGATAAATTAATTTAAATATTAAAATGAAAGATGTCATTCATAAATAATTTCTAAATATTTTATATTTATAAAAATAATAATGAATGGATATTATTTTATAAATGTTGTCATAAAAAATATATTAAGTTCTATTTTTAAAATTTGTTTTATATTGTTTAATAAATTATAAAAATTTATTTATTTTTATATATAGTTATGTTTCCTATTTTGTAATTTATTTATTTTTAATGTAAAAAAAGTGCCACTGACCATCTGTTTCGTGGGTTAAAAGCACTTTTTAACCTTTCAAACTCAATCCCAAACATGCTCTTTATCTCAGAGATGCATTGATGTGCGGTTTGGTTAGTCAGACTAACTTAATTCAATTTAATTTATTTTACATAATTATTATAATTTTTTTAATTTCAAACAACAAATATAAGAAATAATTTAACTTTTAAAAATTTTAATTTAATTTTTTTAATTTTAAAATAATAATAAATTTTTTATCCCAATTCAATTCACATCCACTGTCACGACCGAATCCGCCAAGACAGTTGGAATTGGAAGTGCTGGCGGCTTATGAATCATGAACCCAAAATAATTACGAAGGTCAGGAGGGCTTCCCCTAATTATTATTATTATTTGTTTATCTGGACTAAAACCTTAGGTGCATGCAGTTTCCTCATTTACCCTTTACCCTTGGTGCCATAGAACGTACCAAATGATTATTGTACGGTTGGACATTGATTTTCTTTACTCGTGAAGAGATTTCAAGAATAAAAACAGAGTGAAGAACGATTAACGAGTAATATATATTACATTATCATCTTATTTATATTTTATTATATATGATATGATACATTTATTATTATTTAATAATAAAAAATTATATAATAAATAATAATTTAATAAAAATAAATATATCACGTATTATTTAATAAAATAGAAATAAAATAATAATATGATATATATAATATTCATAATCATAATATGTAAACCTGGCCCAATTATGGAGGCCGAGACTACTTTGTACCAGCTTGCACATTGGGCTGATCGAACTTTTGGGCCCACTTAGTGGCTTTTTTTTATTTTTTTGTACTGTTTTGTATTTCGTGCAAGGTGGTTTTTTTTTTTTTTAAACAATTATAAATTATAATGTACAAAATAGTAAATAATCAATAAATATACTGATAATTATTAATGACGTGGAGAAAGGAGAGGATATATAATCCATCAATCTGCTAATATCAACGTGGATAGAGGAGAGGATATATATATGAAAGGCGAAAGGATGGAGAAGGAGACGTGCAACGACCCAGCGAAAGCTTAAGTAATCTGTACATAGCTGATCATACCGCCATACAAATGAGGCTCCTCTCCTCTCCTTGCTGTTCTCAATCTCCTCCTTTCCTCTCCTTCAACTCTCCCTCTTACCCACCAAACTTCAGGCTCTCATCAGCTTTCCACAGGATCCAATTCTCTGGGCCCACCTTCTCTCGCCGCCAACGCCCGATCGCCGCCTCTGACCTCTGCTCCACCCTCGACACAAGTCCAATCGACAGGTCCTCCTTGAACGTCTCCGAGGCCTTCTCCGAAAACGAGCTCTGGGCCGCTGCGTGTCTGCGCGTCCGCTCCTTCTACGAGTTCCGCCTCAGTGCCTACGGCATCAATGTGAGTCCTGGAGCTCCATTTTATTTGTTTTTCTCTTCTTTTATTTTTTACTCTGTTTACTGGGAAATTAACAAGAAGATAGAATTTTGAGATATGGGTTTTCTTTATTTCGACGGGTGGAATAAAGAAATAAAGAAAAAGTCACTCCCAGCTTTTTGTGAAAATGATAGTTTTAACACTTCAATGGAACAAGAGCTTTTTCGGCGTCCCATTTGTTGTCATTGGAAGTTTTTGTTGCAATTTTAGATAAGATACGATAGTCAATTTCTTTAATTTCTGTTCAGTCTTTTTATGTGATTGTTTATGTACTGTACAGTCTCTTCTGTTTATGTACTGTAATTAAAAATCATAAAGCCACTGTAATGGAACCAAATGGACCGAGTTCCAAGTGAAGTATCACTTGAGTTACTTTAAGTCAATTGTTGTCAGTCCCGCCACAAACGAATATATCAAATTTCATCCAACTTATACTTTTCAAATTATGAGTACCCCACATACCCCTTTTCTTCACATGTATGAAAATCAAATTGGATTTGATATTATTAGATTCAAATTGTTACTTTTTATTGTTGTTTGTTGGTTCTTTCTTGCGTGGTAACAAGATTTGTGCCTAGTACCTATCTCAGACCCAACCAGTATTTTTGTGTTGCTTGTGAATTCCTTATAGTTTTGGGGGATGCCATTGCTCTCTTATCTCTTACCAAACCGAAACAGTCATTGAATATTCTCTCTGTATATAAAGCATATGATACTACTATATCTTTTTCACTTGTGGCTATCCTGGATTTAAGCAGCGTAACATAAATTATACTAATGGTAGTTTTTCCTTGTTAAGTTCAAATAGGATCATAGAAGGTACTTGGCCGAGCGTGAGTTTGAAGCACTAAAAGAACGTGTAGCTGGGAAGAGAGAGGGTTTCAGAAGAGTTTCTTGCATAAATGCTACTCTTCCAGTATCGCGAATATCAAGCTTTTCAGATGACCTATGTGCTGCATGTAAGGTTTGTTTGCCTTTTCCTTTGTTTGTTCTGGCAAGAACTTTCTTTCTTTCGACTGTTCTTGTAGTTTTTTGGTGGTTTTGTATGCCCTTTGTATGCCTTTTATTGAGTGAAGTAGTATGCCCTGAGTTGAATCTCTCTACAAAGGATGCTTATAAAATTTTGAGTCTAATACAACGCTTATCAGTTTAGTGGATTGAGTTGGACTAGATTTTGGTTTGGCTGGCTTTTTTATGTCTTTGTCTATGTTCCAAGGTAGATAATTTGTCATTTTTTTCTAGAGACAACCAAAGAATTCAAATACTTGTATTTCTTTATGTATATATGATATAAAATAATTTGGTAATTCTAAATGAAAATGGCCGGAAAATGTGCAAACTGCAAATACTAAAGATTTAAGTAACAATGCTGCCTTGGTTTTAGCTTCCAAGTTCTCCATATGTGTTGTGTGTGTGTGGTCTTTGAATCTCTGAAGGCTCAAGCAAGTCCTTAGATCTAAATTTCTTGTTTTTCCCCTCGAAATTAGATTTGGACATTTTTCTGTCCTTGTTCAATGGTGATTTAATTAATCACTTATTTTCTAACCGGTTTTAGAATAATTACTCATGATAGCTGATTAGTGGTTGAAGCTTCTTTCATCACTGCCTTCTTTGACTGAGTTAGGTTGGATTTTAGGTTATTATATCAATCTGTTTGATTGTAGCATATTGTCTTTGCCTTTCAAGAAACACAAGTTTGCACATTGCTTGCTGTGAGCATGAAGCTTTTTTATTTACCCTAGCTATTCAGAGAGCATTAAGTATGCTTGTAGTTAGATTCTTTACTTCTTAAGGCCATTATGCTATTTATTCAAGTCATTGTTTCTAAGATCAGTACTGCTAAATTTTTTTGTTTCCAATCTTGTTACTGTGACATTAGATACCATTAAAACTAAGGAGATGTTTGGGGAGTGAGATGAGATGAGAATTTTGTGAATAGTAGTAAGATAGTTTGTGAGTAGTAGTGAGATAATTTGAGTTGAGTATTTTTTTGGATTTTGGGAAAGGAGAGAGAAAAAGTTGAATAAAAAATATTATAAAAAGTTAAAATATTGTTAGAATATAGTTTTATAATATTATTTTTGTTTGGGGATTTGAAAAGGTTGAATTGTTTTTTGTTTGAAAGTTTGGGAAAGTTGTAATGAGTAGTTTGAAAAGTTTTAATAATTAGTTTGATATTTGAGTGATGTTTTGGAAAGAGATGGGATGAGAATTTTGGGATGGAAACTTTTTCCAAACAAGCCCTAAGAGGGGTGCATGGAGTTGTATATGTTTCATCCTTCATTATGTAATATTATCAGTGTTCAATGTATCCTTTTTTGTTTTTGTAGTATTCTGACAATGGAGAGGATCGAGTAGTTGTAGGGACACTTGATCTTAACCAGTGCCTCAGGCTTCCGGATGAGATAACAGGACAGAAACCAGAGGTATTTCATTTTATTATTTGATTCATTGTTAACTAATTCTAAATGTAGTTGTTTTTGGGAATCATGCATTTTTAAATCTGATTTGTCACAGATGCTTGTTTTAGAGTTTGCAAAAGTGAGTGGTTTTTAGACTTTACAACATGTTATCAGGGCTTTTCTTTAAAAAGGATTGCTCATTTGTCCTGTATGATATTCTTGAAGAATATTCGTTCTGCAATACAGCTAATGTGCCTGGCTGTTTCCAGATTATTTTAAAGTAATCTCAACATTGTTGTCTTATCCAAATACAAAAACGGTAAATGGTCTGTAGCAAGTGAGTAGGTTTAGGTTTTATAGGAAATGTCATTGTAATAGTTATCTTGGAGACCGTGGGTATTTTACTATCAAAAATTATTTATACTTCAATGCATTTAATTTGGCTTTTGATTTTCGAAAGAGACTGTAAAAGTATTTCTGGTGGTTGGACTAAGTGCTGATTGGGCCATGCATCTCATGCAAGCCTCACCACATGGTGTTGCATAGAGTGGAGAATGGTTGTAGACCAGTCAAAAGCATGAAAGTCTCAACAAGACAGGCTAAGTTTGCTAGCAGTTCTCATTCTTAAAAAGCATTTTAAGATAATTGAGGCTTCCTAATTCACTTGAACAGGGGATTGGAGCTGATTTTGCAAGGGCATATCTTAGCAATGTATGTGTTGCCAAAGAATTACACAGAAATGGCTTAGGTTATTTGCTTGTGGCAAAGTCAAAGATAGTTGCTCAAGACTGGGGTAAGAACCCACAATGTATTTTTACCATTGCTGTCAGTTGTATCACTGCCTTAATTTGACGTAATTCGTGCTGCTCTTTGTTTGTTGGTAACCATACTACTTGAAGTTCACTTGTTTTTAGCTGCAACTACCTATATCGTACCTTCTATTGCCCATCTGAACTTTTCTTGTTGTATGCCATCAAACTAGTAGATACTGAGTAGTTTATCCCATCTTGATATGTGTTCTTCCCATATTTTGATACTTGTACTTCATATTGGCCATACTTGTGAATGAGACAGCTTGCGTCTAAAGGAACAGGCTCGGGCACTATATCGTACCATTTGGCTATTCTGGACAATGGTTTCTTTCTATATATCATTTGATCCTGGAAAGACTGCATATATTGCTTTCCGACTTTCATTTGACTTACAGAAAAACCAACTAATGGAACAGAAAATATTTGAACAATTTGGAAAAACGTTATAAATCTTGCTATGCAAAGTTTATCAAAAGAGTTGGGTAACATTATGTAGTTGACTAATCTGATTTTGGGTAAATGGTTTCTTTCTTTCTTTCTTTTTTTCTGTTTTTCCGTGTAAATGGAAATTGAGTTTGTATCTTATGTAATCCAAAAATGGGAAAAACTATCAAGTTTCTGTTAAGCATGCATAATGGAGCACAATAAATTAATGGCGTTTTAACAGTTTATTGGAATTCATACCTGCTGATTCAAATAGTAGCTTCAAGTGCATATTTGTGATATTTATTATCATTTTTTTTATGAGTAAGAACGACAATTTTATTATCATTTTTAACCGGGCTGGTGCTGAGAAGGATCAATCTAATGAGCCATTTCAACTGGATCTGTGGAATTTGTTCAGGCATAACTGATCTGTATGTCCATGTGGCTGTTGACAATGAACCAGCAAAGAAGTTATATATGAAGAGTGGTTTTGTATATGAAAACGATGAGCCTACCTGGCAAGCCAGGTTTCTAGATCGACCTCGAAGGCTTCTTCTATGGACTGGTCTTCCTGGCATGCATCTCTGAATTATAAGTATTGTACATCATTTAACTTTTGACATATTTGTTGTTTTTTTTTCCTCGAAATGCTTTTCTGTGATATTGAAAGTAGAGTTTTGCTACTCATCATCCCTATACACCACACACCACATAATTTTTATTCATTTTATTTTTAATTTTTTTTTTTATTCTTTCTAAACTAAATGAATTCTCCTACTCATCATCCATATATCACACATTTGGTAAGAGAAAAAAATAAAAAATTATGTATGGTGTGTGGTGTAAGAATGATGAGTAGAATTGTTCTTAAAAAGTATCCGCATCTGAGTGTATTTTTAACTTTTGCTTTGATATTTTTGAAATGTAAATTCTAGTGGTATATTTGCTTCTTAATTGTTATTAGATGTAGGTCCTGTAATCTCAATGCAAGTAGTAGATGAAAGGCAGTGCCCATTTTCTCCTCGACCGGTTTTGTGGATATATTCAGGTATCATGACTGATATGTATGCCTATGTATTTGTTGGCAATGAACCAGTAAAGGAGATACATATGAAAACAATGTGCCTGTGGAATGTAGCTATGAAACACAATCTTTGAGTATTGTAAATATATCTTGCTTCGCCATATTTGTTCTTTTTTATTTCTGCTTTTCTGTGATATTGATACAAACATGTTTAAGCTGCTCAATTTCAACGTATTCTATAGCCTCCAGTTTTACATTGGCGATTTAAGCTCAGGTTCAACTGATAATAAATGCTCTTGTATTTTTTTGAGACATTTTTATTATAATATTGTAAAAATCTAGATATGTAACTGAACCATTTGTTGCATATATTTAAAAGAGAGTTTGCAATAGAATCAGTGATGAAATGATTCTACTGTACAAAAATTAAAAGATTAAAAAAAAAATTGAAGAAAAATCTGGCGTGCCACTCGTCAACGATGAGTGTGTGTGTGTATATATATATATATATATATTACAGGGGTTTTGTTACTCATCATCTCAATACACCACGTATTATATTTTTAAAAAGTAATTTTAATTTTTTATATTTTATTATCCTTAAACTAATTGAATTATTCTATTTATTATCCATAAACTACACATTTGATAAGAAAAAAAAATTAAAAATTAAAAAAAAAATTACATGTAGTGTGTGGAATTGGTGAGTAGAATTTTTCATATTACACAGAGCTACATTGTCATTTGTTGTTGCACTACCAAAACCGAACATCTGCCATTGAAGTCTGTTGAGGCAAGCATGTCTCCCATAACCCCAAGCTCTGGAAACTCACTCCATTCTTCGAGACCAGTTGTTAGAGGGCTCTCGACGTTGTATCTTCTCCCAACTATACAAAGATCATAGTCATCTATTAGTTCTCTCAACTTTGTTGCCGTCTCGGTCCCGTCTTTCAACATCTCCTCTATGTACATTACACAACCTTCTTGATCGGTGGTGCTATGGTACTTGAAGCTCTTCAATGTCTCCGAGTCTAGCATTTTATTCCAATCAGTAATGCTTTCCTCACCCTCTGCAATCAATCGTACCACAGTCAGACTAACGCTCGAGTCCTTCACCATGCGACCAGCCAAAATCAGTGCTTCCCGATCATCATTGCCGCCCAGGAAGATCATGGCAATGCTGTATAATGCTAGCACAGAAGGTGTTGAACGTCTTATATGGCCACGGTTGACGAGGATTGCCACAGAGCAAGGTGCTCGGTCAAGGACGCTACAATTTAGGGTCCTTAAGGTATTGTCTTCAAGTTCAATAGACCTGTCAATGGAGTATTTCCGATGAAACGGGAGTACTATGAGAGACGTGAGTTTGTCTAGTGCAAGCGTGCAGATATCTTCGTACATCAGCTTGGACGGGGAGATCGCGGTGAAGACATTCACGGCTATAGCTTCTTGATTGTTTCGCTGGAAGTGACTGAACGAAAGAATCAAGTCTTGGGAGTATGAACGGTTGGAGAGAGTTTTCTTCTGCATCTGGTGAGAAATGAAAACGGGGGAGGCCCTGCCGATTAGCTCAATGAGATGAAGAACGTAAATAGCAAGAGGGTTCTCTCGAGTTGGATATATATGCTCAAGGAGGTTGATGACGGCGGGGACATTGTCTGGTCTGTGGATGCAAGAAAGTATCCGTAGCTCTGTATTTGGTTTATGATGAATTAAATTTCTTTTCTGGTAGCCTGCATATTTCCTTGAAGGATCGTATAACCTTCTTATCACAACTGGCACAATGCTTGCAGTTACTAGAATAGTGAGCATTGCAAGCGAGAAAATCTTCTCGTCTATGTTCTGTATTTAATTAGGAAAAGAACGTTGAAAATGTTAATTAGTATATTATATGTTGCAAGATCAAAATGGAATTCAGAAAACGAATTTTTCTGCTCTACTCTAAAAGCTTTAAACTCATAACCCAAGTCAGCAAGCAATATGCACGGATTTGGTAAAAGATGAAAAATGGAAGAAAAATATAAATCAGGATTTTCATGTACAAGTGAGACTTAAAGTACTTACGTTTTGGCCTCTGGCAATGCTATAATTGGCCATTTCGACAACGCCTTTGCAACTCATAATGAGAGCCAGTGTGAGAGCATCATTCATGGGCATACTGGAATACAGTGGAGGAACCAAACAGGCTGCAAACTTGGCAACGATGACAACCAACATTGCTATTGCATGGGCCATTGCTAGATCGGAACTAAGGTTTATGCCTGAGAAATTTACCCTCATCATGGTTGTGATTACAAAGAGTGGCAAAAGCGCCCCTGAGACCATGCTATCGAGCTTATAAACTAGAGTGGAACCCAATGGCGGTCCGTCTGGCACGGCCAAACCCAAAACAAATGGCCCGAACACTATCAATTGGTCAAACCAGACAGACAGCAAAGCTGAACCCAGAACTGCTAGAATGATGATATAGATGTAGAGGTCCTTGACAGGTCTCCCTTCTGGGGTCTGTCTGACCATCCAATACATCGCCGGCCGGGCAACAAGCACGACGACAGCGAGATATACTACGATAATCCCGAAATCCATGAAAGCCCTTCTGGCTGAATGATCATAGGCAACTTTAGCCAATGTGAAAACACTGGTGAGAAATCCACTGAATAAATCGCTGACAATTGCAGCAGATAGTCCTAGCCGGCCGAGTTCTGAGTTTAGGATATTGAGTTCACTCAGAAGGCAAGCTATGACCGGAAATGGAGTCATAGAATGTGTCGTAGTTGCGAAGACAAGTTCCAGTTTTTCTGCGCCTCTTAGACCCCAGCGATTGCCGAGAAGCTGGAGCGTTCCCATACCAAGTAACAGAGGCATTAACAGGGACAAAGCACCTGTATACATGGCCTTTCTTCCGGTTCTGAATATAATTCCCATATCCATTTTCACTCCACTTAGAAATAGAAATAACGTGTAGCCTAACATAGCTATCGTATTAAGCATTTCCTGACTTACAAGGGGGAACAGGAGTTCACCAAAACTTTTCATGCCGCCAAAAACGTGAGGACCCATTAATATACCAGCCTGTTTCATGCATAAAATCACAATTTTTTAGGACAACTTTTCAAACTACAGAATCTTATCTTTAACAATTTTAAAATTTTCCCACTAAAACTAAAGCATAAAGTACTTCTACAGTCTGAATCGAGAGAACAAACAGAATTTTTTAAGCAACAAGTGGTTAATTCGTCGTCCTCAATGACTGATCAAGAGTAGATCACTGAAGAAGTTCAAAGCAAAATTTACAACAAGTGGTCAATAGTGCTATTATTGGATCCTCTGAGAATGTGAAATGCAAATGCAAACAAAGAAGTAAGTAGAATGAAGTAAGTAAATAAAAGGGATACATAGATGGCATACTATCATTTGAGAGAGAAATTTGGTAATCAGCCCAAAGCTATTGAGAATCAAATGAGAGACTATGTTGGAGGTGAACACGAAAATCAATTGCATTTCCAGCAGTGGCAAGGAGAAGTTGGTAAGAGATGAAGGGGCATTCGAGATCCAGACGCCATTTGAATTTACTCGAGGTGGTAGAGAAATACATATTTCTCTACTTGCACTGGGGCCGTCAATGCTTGATGAATTCATCTTTGCCTCCTCAGCTAGCCCGAGACCATGCAGAGGCAGACACAGGTAGAGAGAGATCAGAGAACAAAGACACTACTTTCCAGAAAATGACATCGTCTGTGGCTACAAATGGCGCCCTCGTTCTGCTAGGTTGCATCAAAGTCTTTTAATTTAAGGTTGTCATGAACAACATGATTAAAAACTCACTGTCTATGTGGCTCTAGCTAGAGTATTCCAACCGAAATACAGATGGGATCCTTGTAATTCTTTTAACACAATTCTGAAATTGTTGGGAGGTTTAAAAATTTTGAGGGTTTTGAGTGGATGAGGGTTGAAGATGGGGGGAAATGAAAAGCCGATATCCAGCCACCATACAACGGTTATAACTGTTGTTTGTTATCTTGTTTCCTTGCTAAATAGTTGAGTCCATTTATACGTTGTACTGGAACAAGACAGAGTCTTAAAATGGCTACCAAAAACGTAGTACTATTATCTTGTGAAATAGATTGTAATATCTAATATAGGATATTTTGGTTATTTATTCCCTACTTTACATTAAGGAAAATGCCAGTGGAGTCCCTCAACATTACCGCTCACGTATTTAAAATTTTTTAATTATTATTTTTTACATAATAGTTAAGGAAATGATTATTAATGAAATTATATATATATTTTATATTTTTTCTTAATAATTAAAGATGTCAAAAAAATACTTACAAAAATAAATAAATAAATAAATAAATTACTACAATTGTGCTAGCGGTATGCTCAACGGTAAGTGCAGCACTGCTGCTAGCACCTAATTCCTTACATTAAATAATTAGACTGTATCTATCTAATATAGGTTATTTTGGTTATTTTTTAATTATTCCCTACTTTACATTAAAATAGATAGAAGCTAAGATGCATATATAATCATTTTTATAGTTATGATTAAGATGTATTAAGAATGGGTAAGGTTACACAATTTGACAACTGGATCTCAATAAACAGTATGCTTTTTCTTTGTTGAATTTAATAGATGGTACAAATTATAATTTATTAGTAATTTAAATGTGTAATATATCAATTTTGATAATTGCTTTAATTGTAAAAAATTTCATAAAAATAAATTTATAAATTAACGTGATTTGATTGATACGTCAAATAATATAATTATTTTTACTATATAATGTAATTAACATATCACATGAAATCAAAAATTATATTAATTTATAAATTTAATTTTATAAAATCTTTTTATGAGGATAATATTTCACTTCCGCAAAATATTCTTTGCACAAGGACATTGCTGGTCTTTAGTAGTTTATTACATAATCGTATTTTAAATTGTTAATTTTATAAATTAACTTATAAAACATTATTATTTTATAAAAATATTCTCATTTAAAAACGTAACATCATTATATCCGTAATCAGACGTCCCTGTGCAGGCAACCATAGAGGCGTCTGCTAGCCAACCTGCAATATTCCCCAATTTGATTTTGGAATCGTCTTTCAAATTTCAATACCTGTGCCGAGTCTCAAATTTGCGGAAAGCAATGAGACAGAGACAGAAGAGTGGAACCAGTCCACCATCCAATCAACCCGATGCCCAAAACCCAAGATTTCCAAAATCAGATCGCCACAAACCACCTACAAATTGCTATCTCCTTTCCTCAACCAGGAGAGTTTTTGCACTCTGCTTGGCCTTCAGAGTGGTCAATGCTTTGTTGGTGCAGACGTATTTCAACCCGGATGAACACTGGCAGGCTCTCGAAGTCGCTCATCGCATCGTTTTCGGGTAGCTTCAATTTCCATTTTTTTTTTCTTTTTCCAGAAGCCGTGGAATGGGCTTTCAAAATGGCATAGTAATAATGGGTTTATGTTTTTATTGGTTGATGAAACTTTAAGGTATGGGCATCTGACTTGGGAGTGGAAGAAGGGGATCCGTAGCTACTTGCATCCATTGCTGTTTGCTGTTCTTTATAAAGTTCTCGCTCTTTTGGGTCTTGATAGTCCATGGTTCATGGTAATCACATTAATTTTCTTTTCTTTTCCGTCTCTTTAATGGAAATTGTAATACCGTGTTTTCTTTTAGTATGTCTCACTAGTAAGGATTTTGAAACCTGAGTAGCTCAGCTGGTGAGGCCTTGGGTTTGTTCCCAATGGTCACCAGTTCGAGTCTTCTTAGGGCCACTGGAGGTAACTGCTAACTTCATGGCCGTGAGATTAGTTGGGGTGCTCGCAAGCTGGCCTGGAGATCCACGTATATAAAACAGAAAAAAGAAAATAAGGATTTTGATATACTTATTTTTTGCAGAAAAAAAGTGACAAACTTTCGAAGTAATCTAAGTATATTAAGTAGGATTTCATTTAGGTATTAGCATGTGATTATATCCAATTGCTATAGCATAAATAGGAAGTGTGTGGAAATTGGTTTAGGTCTGTGAGGAAAACAGATCACTTTCCTTTGCCTTTGCTGAAGCGATGGTACTTTTATTGACGTGGATGCGACTTTAAAAATATAGAAATTACTCACTAATGGAGCTATCTTAAATGGCCAAGTACATAAAGGAAATCCTTTTTTCGTGTTTGATAGGCAATCAAGAAGTTTTATTCATTAAAAGTAATGAAGAAGTTTTATTCATTAAAAGTAGGCAAAGTCCAAGTATACAGGGAGTATACATGAGAAGTACCTAATTAGAGTTTACAACCGAAAGTAGAAAATCATGGACACTTACCCCATTACAAACAACGGCCCCTGCCCATAAGAATGAAGGAAATCTACCATTAGTTATTGTTATCAGCCTTTGGAGGCATTCTTAATTGCATACTAATGCCGCAAAAACTTAAGGATTTGTGTTTAGTATATAAAAAATATATGAATTATGATCTTGGAGGTTTTTGGAAAAGTGTATAGTTATTTTTTCAATGATACTCCTCTCTTGAAACAAAGTCTGATTCAATATGTATTCTTGGCTTCTGACCATGTTTGGAAATTGATAGAGTGACATCGGGATCCAAATGATGCACCTTATAAGTAGTTTTTTAGGGAAATCATCTACAAAATAGTGAGCGATTGCAAACAAAATGTCCGTCAGTAACTTAATAGACCTAGGTTCTCCAATGGACCATTCCTATGAATTGGTGCTACGTCTTGTGCATATTTTAATCAAATGTTCAATTACTCACATAAAAAAAGATTCTACTTTGGAGCTTGAAGGATTTAAATCCCCATCATTTCGTACAGTACCTATGTTAGTGCTGTGTAAATAGATTTACACAGTTATGGAGATGCTGGACCTCTTTTTTGGCCTGAAGCATGTAGGCTCAAATGTTATGCTTACAAAGTACAGAGTATTACTCTTTTTATTTATTCCCAATGCATATTTCTTCAAGAATGTTACGAAAGCATGTAGCCATAGAATAATTCCACATGCATTTCTTTTGGAACCATTTTTTTTTTCCTGATTTCTTCTTCCATTTTTAGCTCTCTGAGTGCATTGTCACATCATTCTCATAGGTACTAATTTATGGTTTTTTATGCTTCACAGCAAAGGGCTCCCCGGCTGCTGCAGTCCATATTTTCTGCAGTGGGCGATTTGTATTTGTACAAAATGTCAGATGTCCTCTTTGGTGACTGTGTTGCGAAATGGGCATTATCCTTCTTTGTTGTACTCTTTACAGTTTAGAATGCTATCTATGGTATCTTATCGTCATCTCAAGATGCGAGCTCATTTCATATATTTATTGAAGATGAAAATCACTAGTATACATATGAAGTCATTTGTGATAGATGGCATACTTAACGACATTGCAGCTCTTTTCACAGTTGGCAAATTGGTTTATGATATTTTGCTTTCCCCGTACATTGTCAAATAATTTGGAGACTGCTCTTACACTCGTTAGCCTATTCCACTGGCCTTGTATAAGAGCTTCTCCTACCAAAGTTCCCTCGGTTTCGAGGAAGTGGGGTTTGGCACTAGCAGCATTGGCTTGTGTAATTCGACCAACTAGTGCCATTATATGGGTGTACATTGGCCTACTTGAGCTGTTTGGAACTCATGATAGACTGAGATTAATTTTTCTAGAGGTGGCTCCCATTGGGTAGGTATCAATGCAACTTTCTTTATTGTAATCACAATTATATCTCTTCTCATGTGCATTAAAATGCATGAATTCTTTAGGGTATTTTTCTTCTCTTATCTGTCGATGCTTTTAGAAAATATTTGTAATTATCTGTGGTCTTATTTTATTTTACTTCCATAATTTTCAATCATCTGAGGGTTAGTAAACATTGTCAGACTTTATTAATATTTGAAGTGTAGAAGGCAGTTTGTTCCAAATATTTAATGTAGCTGGATGAGGTTCTTGTCGTTGATTGGCCTACACTTTTTATCACCAAACTAAAAAAGAAAAAAAGGAACAAAAGGAAGAAGAAAGAAAAGAAAGCTCGAGATTGACTTATTGAAAAAAAAAAAAAAATCCAAGATTGGGAATTCATATTTGATGAGGGAGAAGCAAATGAAATGCCACTTCACACCCTTGTGCTCATATAGTATAAAAATCCTTTCAAAGTAGTCTCAATTTTTCAGTAGTGGGAGTGAATGGATTGTCTTATGCACACGATGAAGCAGATAGAAAAAGGTAATGATTATGCTTAATGGCTTATAAGATGTGTCACAGTGCTTGTTTAGGAATACGCTACCATACCTGTGCATGCCTAACTTTGGTGGATCAAACATAAAACCTAATGTTGATTAGTGGAGGATGAATGCATAGTATACTGTAGTATAGACATATATGCTTATTTATTTCCGAAGTCTGATTGATTTTGTGAAGAAAAAGTACTAGACTAGATTATTGCTGGATGAATATTGTTGCTAGCTCCTCAAAAACACTCTTGGAAACATCAATCAATTCTCCTTTTTTTCTTTTGGTATTTTTAGATATTCTATCATTGTTTCCCTTATAATTTAATTATGGCATCAGGGCCGTGGTTCTTGGATTAACATGTTTATTGGATCGCTTGGTGTATGGCTCGTGGGTCTTAGTACCTCTTAATTTTCTCAAGTTCAATTTTCTTTCCTCTGGAGGAGAATATTATGGAACTCACAAGTGGCACTGGTACTTCACTCAAGGATTTCCGGTCATGCTTTTCTCATTCTTACCTTTTTCTGTTGCTGGAATCGTGTGGTCCAAACAATGGAAGCTGTCTGGCCTTATTGCATGGGTTTTAGGAATTTACAGCCTATTGGGTCACAAAGAATTCAGGTATCCTATCTGAGAATTATTTGTTCTGCACATATATGAAATTATATATATATATATATATCTGAACCTTCGGTTCTTGTTAAAATGATACTCATCCTTTGGTTAGAATATGGATTACAGGTTTGTTCTGCCTGTGCTCCCAATAGCGTTGATGTTCTCTGGATATGCTTTGGCCAAGACAAAGACACCCGATTCTCAAGATACAGAGAAGAAAGGATCTTTGAACACCCATTCCAGGCATCCTTTTAAGCGACTTTCCATCTTGTTTTTGCTTGCTACCAATATACCAATGGCCCTCTATATGAGCTTGGTTCATCAGGTACAATTACTTTTTCTCTTCACTGAATAAAATCTGGTTCCCCACACCGCCCACAAATTGAATGTCTTTATATACTGGAAACTGCTTTTTTATTTCCTCGTGATTTTCCCTGGAGAGATGATAAGAAAGTAATTCCTTATTCTTGTCTTTTATTTTGTGGAAATTTAGGGCTTGTTTGGATACTTAGATATTCTCATAACTTATCATAATTTTCTTCACAAATATCACTCAAACACATAACACTTTTCAATTTCAAATTTCCAATTTTTTCATATAATCATTATCCAAATACAAAACCCAATGCAATTTTCCCAAACTTCTATACAAAAAAAAAAAAAAAAAAAAAATGATATAACTTTCTCAAATTTCAAATCAAAAATTATATTCAAATAATTTTTAAAATTTATAATATTTTTATTCAATTTTTTCTCTTTTCATTTCAAAAACTCAATAAAATATCTTAACTCAAACCAGTTCACTACTATTCATAGAATTCTAAGGTATTCTAAGTATCCAAACGAGCCCTTAGTTGACTAGTGTAGGAGGGCTGAAGCATCTGTAATTTTTTTTTTTTTATAATAATAATCAGAATTACAGTTGTTTTGGTTGATACTCACCTGCTTGCTTGACAGAGAGGAACTGAAGATGTAATGATATATCTATCTGAAGAAGCTCACAACGACAAGGTGAAAAGCATCCTTTTCCTAATGCCATGCCATGCCACACCTTACTACTCCACTTTGCATCGCAACCTACCCATGCGTTTCCTTGATTGCTCACCAAGGTCCAGACCTTTGACATTTGGCTAAAATGATTTTATTTTTTTCAAATAATCTTTTGGTCCTGGCACTCTCACAGTGAAGGTGGCTTATAATTCTTATTCTTCATGTTCTGTTAACCAGTGAAGAGAAAGGAATTCCAGATGAGTCTGACCGTTTTATGATGGACCCTATCAGTTTTGTGTCAGAATTCACAAAAAGCTGGTCGATACCTAGTCATATTGTGTTGTTTGGTTCAGAAGAAAGATTATTGAGGGATTTTCTAGCCTCACATTCTTTCAAAGAGGTAAATGCCAAAAAACTCTTTATCTTATGTCCTTATTACTTTTCCTTGTAGCTTTTGGCACCATTATTTTTGTTTTCTTTACTTATTCTAGATTATCATGACAGATAAGAAGGTTTTTCCATTCTCACTTCAAAGTGGACCGTGAGCTTCAAGCATCAGTAGTCGTATATGTTTGGACAGGCCATTGACATTTGTATTCAGTGCAACCAATCTTTGTAATCTAACCTTTTGACATTGATTTTTTTCCAATCTGTCTCTTCGGAATATCCCGTTGGTAACTAAAATTTTGGTGTAAAAGTAAGGAATATTTTTAATGGCCCCTTGGTAATTTTCTACGATGCAATACTAAAATACTCGATTGATTACTGCTTCTTAGTACCTTAGAAATAACATTCGGATTTTGAATTATAACAGATCTTGTTTCAACAGAATCATTTCTGAAAAAAGGGGCAAAGGCCCTTGTTCCAAAGAGAAAAAGAAGGCAAAGGTTTGGCTCTAGCTGTAAATTTCTTTCTTTTTTAATTATTTATTTTCCGACAGGCTTCATTCATATTAAAGGATAAACCAAACTATAGTGTTGTTAGAGAGATATATTACAAAGTTACAGGGGGTCTTTGCCACTATGGAATTCTAATAAGCAGGGGAGATGGAAATGAGGGGAATGCTACCATAGAGACTATTAGAAGCTGCCCATTGTGTAATGTAATGCGTGCATTGATTGAGATCTCAATGTATTTTCCTGATATTCCAGCTTTCAAAGGACTTCAGTGTGGTTCTGATATCTTTGACTGTTGGTTCAATGGTCCAATCTGAATTATTCTCGGAAACCTCCATTGCTTGTATTACCACAAATGAATCACCTGCAGTTATGAGCTTCTTGATTTGTTGCCCCTTAGCTTCAATGATTCCTATGTACACAGCTATGGCTTCTCCTTGATTAGGATTCTGGCTTGAGATGAACCTGGTTTTGACAAATACTGGAGAACCATCCCCTGATCTACAAATAGCTGCGGCTGTGCTGCCTGCACCTCTAAAAGCCACATCAAATGTTAAAGTGAAATGATCTGTATGTGTAACTCTCCAATTATGGGTCTCATTCAATTGTTTATTGCCTCATGCATAACAATGTTCTTTAAAAAATTTTAGAGTCCCATACACAGTTTTCTATATTAGGAATGAAGGACTCATGGATTGTTTTGTTTCTCAAAAACCACATATTATCCATAGCTAGGATAGCAAACAATTGAAAATGGTGTTCTTCACGGCTTGGAATGTTGAGACGCTTTGAAGGATGGAGAATACATTCCAGCCAATGACTAATGTCAGTGTCAGCAAAACAAGAGATATTTAAAGGCCAAAGAGAATGTCTCCACAAAATTCTCATGAAAGTGCATTTCAAAAACGGATGCTTTTGGGTTTCTTCCTCCATGCTATAAATAGGACAACAAGATTGATCATCATTGAGAGGAAGAAATCTTATCAACATCAATTTTGTGGGAATGATATTGTTGAGAATTCTCCAACAGAAAAATTTTAATCTATCCTGAATCTTGAATTTCCAAAGTTTCTTCCAAATGTCAGGTTGACCATGAGAAAGTTGGCTGTTGGCGCTCATGGTAATTGCTGTATATGCAGACTTTACCGAGAATTTCCCGGATGAATGATGGACCCAAATGAGTTTATCCTCAATGGTATGGAATTCTGTATGGGCTAAAGGGATTCTCTTAATCCATTCACAGATTCGTGATGAAAGAGAGCATCTAATAGAAGAGTATTCCATCTTTGGGTTCTTCCATGGTTAGTTCAGAAACGACATATACTTCTGAACAGAGACTGACTTTGGTATGGGTTGGAATGAAGATAGTGTGGCTCTGGCTGTAATTTAGTCATGCTATTCCGTGACATGACTACAGTATTATGCGTGTTAATCAAACTTTTGAGCACTGCTCCGATCTCTGTTCCCATGAGAACAAGCAGAGCCCTGATAATGAAAGTGGTATCAAAGCTTTGGAGTGGGTTACAATTTACACCCCGAAAGCAGAAGAGGTTTACACACACCCACGAGGCAAGGAACACAATAATTTTTCTAAACCTTATAATTTTTGTCTAAACAAGTTTCGGACTACATCGGGTATATGGCCATATAAGTGAAAATTATTGCAATTCGTCGTTTTGATGTACTAAGAGCATTAGTAGTGGGTTCAACAAAGTTAAATTTTTATTAAAGAATAATTAAAGTGCAACAATGGACTCAACAAATGAACAGTAATTTTAGCCAAAGACTATATGGCTGGCTAAATATATTGAGCCAAAGGGGCTAGCTAAATATTATCTTCATGCTGCCTGCTTCTTTCCCACATAACGAAATAATGAAAAACAAAAACAAACGCTGCTTCTTTCCCATCCTCGCCACTCTGAACTCCGTTTGTTGTTTGGTTTTTTTTTTCACTTTTGGGTTGTGGTTTTGATTTTGAGAGTTTGATTACAGTGTGAATACAACATTAAACTGTAATGTAACCATAATCTTTAATATAATTAGATTCAAATTACAATTAGAATTAAAATAATAAAAAGTTCAAAATCAATATTTTACTAGAATAGTGAAAGATTTGTTGAGCCTATTATTTGGTGTTGTAAAAAGTGACTAGTTAAAATTTATAAAAGTAAATTTTCTAACTATATTTTAGCTAAAGTTTATTGAGGCCACTACTAGTGCTCTAATTAGCCATATAAGCGGTGGACTTGCATTTTCTCTACTTCAAGTTTCGTATTTTAGTACGATAAAGATACGTATTTCAAATCCTGTTTGTACGCATCCATGCAAATGCTCTTTAAGACATACACTCTAGCGCTCCCAGTCCCAGAGTGATGGCTGGATGAAACCGGCTGTGGCAAGTTGGTCTGCTTTACTCACCACCGGCCATACCTTTTAAACTCTCACCACTATGGGCACCAGATTCGACCACTCTTTGCCCATCTAACGACCTAGCTTGTCTATCCAGCTGAAATTGGCAGGTCTTCGAAAGCTGGTCACTTTGCCCATGGGAGCCAAAGTCAAGCCAATTCGGAAAAGGGATAAGGATTCTCTTCATTTCAATTGTATTCCTCGGAAATTACCATTCATAAAGAAGGAAAAAGAAGTGCAAGGACCATAATTTTTAGAAAGTAAGAAGTATGGGCTCTAGTATATAATATATATATATATGTAGGTTTGGTGGACAATTGGGATCAGTTTTGAGCCGACTTCTTGAGAAGTTAGGATTTGTTGGATTGTGGAAGGTGGGGTGATTCATTTACATCACACATACTGTACACATAGCAGTGGAAAGAGACTCAACATGTCAGGATTCAGCCTCCCTTAAAAAGCATTGTACAAGTAGATGGGTGCAGAGCACAAGTGAATAAAGAAAGCCTCCTTAATTTTTTTATCTGAAATAAGGCGAACCGAGTCTTCAAGTTTGGCAGATGGAAATGAGTTGACGTTACGGAACAAATAACAAGATTAGGAGACAGGGATTGAAGATAAGCTCACCAAGCTAACACTCTGTGGTCCTGCCTTTGGAGATTCACATTCATGCTTGTGGCTAGAATCTAATTAGCCATGAGCTCCCCATGCTTTTGCATTGTTCTCTCTCGAAGTTTTCCTAGCATATAGCTAACATAGTAGGACCCCTGGGCCCTGACACCAGAAAGTGATGGTGCTGCACAAGATGCTACATAAAGCTAAGCTGTTCAGGCATTATCCAGCTAGCTAGTTGCCATTTTGTAACTAAAACGTACGTTCAGCTCAGAAATCTTCAGTGAATAATTAAGAGTATCCTGATTGTTTTCGGATATATATATATATATATATATATAAATTTAAAAAAAAATTCTTACTTCGAATATGGACAGTTGACCATGTTTGAGAAATTTGCGTTGATCACGTTAAGGTATTCTTTTTCTGCTAAGCGAAGAACACTATTCATTTAGAAATGTCATCTTTTTTTCTACATTCTGGTATGCCAATCACATCTACTCATGTCTAAAAGTCGAGTAATCATATTACACTTTAATCTTGCATATGGGATGCAAAATGATGAAAAGTTTTTTATTTTGATTTTTATATTTATTGGGGTATGTTTGTAGCTGCTATCATCTTTTTATTCTGAACTACAGTCAACTTTGTGAGTTCCAAAATAGTTTCGACACAAAAACGGACGCACACAAATGTGTCACTATGTATCACATTCCTTGAAGTTGCGTCCAATACAACATTATTGTTTTGATGCTCCCTTCTTTGTCATTGTCTCGTCTACAATTATAATTGGTTATTATTGTTGTCTCTTTTGTTGGAAGATTTGTTAAAACATGTTGATATTGCCCATGATCACCAAGTGGCACGGAAAAAGACGCTAAAAGCCTCTGATGCATCGTGTCTTCTATGCTTGTAAGTCCCTAGTAATTTCACTACACCAGAAAAAAAAAGTTGTAATATTGTCTCCAGTGAGAGAAGCTCATCTATAAAATCCCTATGGGTTAGCATTGTCTCCTTTAAAGTTCTCTATTCAATATGGGAAGAGTTAACTTGTTACATGCGAATAGGAAACTCAAAATCCAAAAGATGAAGACGATCTGTTCAACAGCTAGAAACAAGTTGAAGGCTGCTTCGGTTTCTTCACAAAGACAAAGAAATGTCGATACTTTGCGAAGCATTATTCCTGGGTGTGAAGATGCGGATGTCGAAACTTTGTTCCTGAAGACGATGGAGCATATAATAAAACTAGAATTGCAAGTTCATATCCTTAGAAACCTCACAAATCTTTGTGGTGTTTGATATTGTGTGGTTTTTCTCATGGAAGTTTGCTGTTTTATTTTAGCATGCTTTCATCCCTTGTGATGTCAGTCATGCAATCAGTCAATGCTTTAATTATTTATGTATCCTTCGTTTGATATTGGGAACAAATAGCCATGGTGTGGCCTGCTTTAAGATTAATCCTTATTTGACTCCATACAAATTATGCGTTCTTTTAAGAATATGCACCATGTGAGCAACCAAGGCTCACATCATACTCAGTGACTCACGGTCGTTGCAACAGAGTTTGTCCTTAAGCCAACCTTCTCCAAACTTCCGTTTCTCTTGGAAAAGCAACTGTATGAATATCTGAAGGGGCAAAGTTTGGCTCGAAAACCTTTTGGTCCATTTGTTTTCGTAGTCTTACATATGCCTATTACATGAACCCATCCCAGCTTGTACATGATCTTCCTCTCAGCTGAAGTTCCCCAGTTTTTGTACTTCGGTTTGGGGTTTTTGGCAAAAGGCTCATGATTTCGTGTGTTGGATTAAACAATGAAGCAAAAAAAAACAGCAAAGCAGCAGCAGGAAAACAGAGAAAAACAGAGGAAAATATAAGGTATTTTCTGAGAAACCTCAATCCTACTGTTCACGGATTGATTCTAAAATGTTCTGCTATTCATCTTCCATTAAACATGCTTATAAAGACTTACATAGAGACTTACAAAATACATTAATGCAGAAATCCAACTTCCCAAACCAGCTAACAATAGCAAACACTAATAATCGTAAACTAGAAAACTGAAAAGTTTCTGAAAACATAAATTAACTTCAATACTCCTCCTTAATTTATATTTCAGATATTCCAAGCATTGATCTAAGGAACTGAAACTTGTCTCTTGGGAGTGCTTTTGTAAATATATCAGCAAGTTGCTCTTCCGATCTACAAAACTTCAAAGCAATTTCACCATTTGATTCAACTTCACGCAAAAAATGATATTTGATTGCAATATGTTTAGTTCTACAATGCTGGACTGGATTTTTGGCAATTGCAATAGCTGATTTATTATCACAAAAAATTTCAGTAGATCCCAACTGTTTCTCCCCCATATCTTCAAGTATTCTTCTCAACCAAATGGCTTGGTTTGCACAACTTGCAGCAGCCACATACTCAGCTTCAGCAGTTGATTGTGCCACATTACCTTGCTTTTTTGAACTCCAAGAAAACATAGCAGATCCTAGACTGAAACAGTAGCCTGAAGTGCTTCTTAGATCATCACAAGAACCTGCCCAATCACTATCTGTAAAACCCACCAGCTTTGTATTTGAAGTTTTCTTATACCAAATACCAAAGCTGATAGTTCCCTGCAAGTATCTCATAACTCTTTTGGCTGTTCCAAGATGAATTTGGCTAGGACATTGCATGAATCTTGAAAGTAAACTAGTGGCATACAATATATCAGGTCTGGTGTTACACAGATACAACAAGCTTCCCACAAGACTTCTATAGATCGATGCATCCACTTTCTTTTCACCATCATCCTTCTTCAATTTCTCATTAGGAATTAATGGAGTAGCCACTGATTTGCAACCTGCCATGTTGAATCTTCTTAAAAGATCTTCAGTATACTTCCTCTGAGAACAGAAAATTCCTTCAGCCTCTTGACTCACTTCCATGCCTAGGAAATAATGCATATTTCCTAAGTCACTCATCTCAAAACTTGCCATCATATCCCCTTTAAATTTTTCAATCATTCCAACATTACTTCCTGTAAAAATCAGATCATCCACATAAAGAGATACTATAATCAAGTCATTACTGTTTTGAGATTTTACATACAAAGTAGGCTCACTTTTGCTCCTCCTGAAGCCTTGCTCAGAGAAATATTGATCAATTCTCCCATACCAGGCCCTTGGTGCCTGTTTTAATCCATATAAAGCCTTTTTCAGTTTATAAACTTTACCTTCTTCCTTTTCAAACCCCTCGGGTTGATCCACATAAACCTCTTCTTCCAACACTCCATTTAGGAATGCTGATTTCACATCTAGTTGTAATACTTTCCAGCCCTTTTGAGCAGCAAGTGAGACTAAAGCTCTAATGGTATCCATCCTTGCAACAGGAGCAAAAGTTTCATTATAATCTATTCCATGTTGCTGCACATACCCCTTGACAACCAACCTTGCTTTATGCTTCAAGATAGAGCCATCTGGATTTAATTTAGTCTTATAAATCCATTTTACTCCAATAACTTCTTTATTTGCTGGTAAAGAAACCAACTCCCAAGTTTCATTCTTCTCTATCATCCTGATTTCTTCTCTCATAGCTTTCTGCCAAACTTCCTCCTTTGAAGCTGCTGCAAAGCTATTTGGTTCAAGTGTAGCATAATTACAATGCTCATATACTTCACTAAGAAGTCTTGTTCTTCTTATCGGAGATTCAGGAGTTGACTCTTCTTCACTATCATCAGAGAATACTTGAGTAGCAATGGGACTTTCTGTATGAATTTGCTGAATATCACTTGTTTCAACTTCAGCTTCTTCTTCTTCCATCTCATTTGATGGTTGAATTGATATCTCAACTCTTGGTTGAACAACCTTCTCAGCTTCCCAATCCCAAGAAGCATTCTCATTAAACCTCACATCTCTACTCACAACCAGCTTTCTTGTTTCCAAATTAAAAATTCGAAAACCCTTTGAAACTGAACTATAACCCACAAATACACCTCTTTCAGCCTTCTCTTCAAGTTTGGTTCTTTTCTGAGATGGAACATGAACATAACATATACACCCAAACACCCTTAAGAAACTTGCAGAGGGTTTTATTCCACTCCAAGCTTCATAAGGAGTCTGTTTCTCCACGGCTTTAGTTGGTAATCTATTCAGTAAAAACACAGCAGTGTTTACTGCTTCACCCCAAAATTCCTTGGGTAGTTTCTTCTCATGCAACATACTTCTAGCCATCTCCATGACTGTCCTATTCTTTCTCTCGGACACTCCATTCTGTTGTGGAGAATAGGCCACTGATAATTGATGCTCAATCCCTTCAGCTTCACAAAAATTTTCAAATTCTTTGGTGTTATATTCACTACCTCTATCACTCCTTAAAGATTTGATTTTATGGCCAG
Source organism: Carya cathayensis (assembly GCA_011037825.1). Lineage (NCBI taxonomy): Eukaryota > Viridiplantae > Streptophyta > Magnoliopsida > Fagales > Juglandaceae > Carya > Carya cathayensis. Next base: position 1,659,662 of record QGSO01000287.1, read on the forward strand.
ACTGCTTTTCAACCAGCAGTTTAAACTTCTTGAAAACTCCAAAAACTTCAGATTTTTCATGAAGGAAATAAACCCACATCATTCTAGTAAAATCATCTATGAAGAGAATAAAGTACCTGCTTTGATTGTGAGTTAAAGTTCTCATTGGACCACACACATCAGTGTGAACCAGTTGCAGTTTTTCCTTGGCTCTCCAGCTGCTTTCTGATGGAAATGGAAGTTTGTGATGTTTTCCAACCAAGCATCCTTCACAAACTGGTGTCTCTTTTTCTAAGAGAGGTAGATCCTTCATCATCTCCTTCTGATACAATAATCTCAAAGAATTGAGATTGTAATGCCCAAATCTTTGGTGCCATAACATTGTCTCATCCACAGTTGCCACCATAGCCTTAGGAAAGTTCCATTGAATGGGAAAATTCCTACTTCTCCCCATTTTTATTTCAGCTAGCTCCACCTTATTCTTCTCATCATAAATTCTGCACATATTATTTTCAAAGCACAAGGAGTAACCATTTTCCATCATTTGGCCTACACTCAACAGGTTTTGATCAAGGGATGGAACCAGCAATACATCCTTGATGAGTTTTGTACCCTTCTTGGTCGAGATGGCCACTGTTCCTTTGCCTCTAGCTTCAACAAGTTCACCATTACCCATCTTAACTTGGGTTTTGATAGAAGTGTCCAGATCAGTGAAAATTGTTTCATCAGAAGCCATATGGTTGCTACATCCACTGTCTATAAACCAGACATTCTCTTCTTGAGTGAGAGCTTGACATGCAAAAAATAAATGCTCATTCTCCTCCTTTTCTTCTGAATAGTTAGCTTGTTGATTGTTCTTGTATCTACAATCCTTTTCCATATGCCCAAATTTTTTACAATTCCAACATTGTGGCTTCCCGGCATGATAGCAATTTTTCTCCAAGTGGTTTGTTTTCTTGCAGATACCACAGGGAGGAAATTCACCCATCTTACCTTTCATCTTGCTTTCTTTTTGAACACGATCAGAATTCTTTTGATCTTTATGAGGCTTTTTCTTATAATCCTTTGTTTTCTTATTTTCCAGATTCACCTTGGATTGGAAGGCATGCTCCAAGGAATCATCACCCCTTCTTGCTAACCTTTGTTCATGAGCTTGAAGTGATCCCGTTAGCTCTGTAACTGACAGAGTTTGCAAATCCTTTGACTCCTCAATTACTGCTACTATATGATCATATTTTTCAGGTAAACTAACCAAAATTTTTTGAACAATCCTTTGATCAGTCACCTCTTCACCATGAGCCCTCATTTGATTTACAATTTCAACTAATCTGGAACAATACTCTTTCACTTCTTCCGAGTCTTTCATCTTTAAATTCTCAAACTCCCTTCTAAAGCCTTTAAGTTTGATGAGTTTTACCTTAACATTTCCTTGAAATTCTGACTGTAGAATCTCCCATGCTCCCTTTGAAGTGCTAGCCCTCATCAACCTTGGAAAGATTGATTCAGACACAGCCTGCTGCAGGATGAACAAAGCCTTTGCATCTTTGGTGGTTTCTTGCTTAGATTGAGTTGAATCCGAAGCTCCTACTGCTGGAACTGTCACTCCCTTTTCCACTACATCCCATAGATCTTGAGATAGGAAAAAGGTCTTCATTTTGATGCTCCAATAATCATAGCTTTCACCATTGAAAATAGGAACTGAAGTTGTTGCTCCAAAGGTAGCCATTTTCGACCCTTAGATGAACCTGGCTCTGATACCAGTTGTTGGATTAAACAATGAAGCAAAAAAAACAGCAAAGCAGCAGCAGGAAAACAGAGAAAAACAGAGGAAAATATAAGGTATTTTCTGAGAAACCTCAATCCTACTGTTCACGGATTGATTCTAAAATGTTCTGCTATTCATCTTCCATTAAACACGCTTATAAAGACTTACATAGAGACTTACAAAATACATTAATGCAGAAATCCAACTTCCCAAACCAGATAACAATAGCAAACACTAATAATAGTAAACTAGAAAACTGAAAAGTTTCTGAAAACATAAATTAACTTCAATATCGTGCCACCTGATTCTTGGATACTTTTGCAGTCTTCATGGCTGTAATCTCGTCTTAATTTAATTCAATAGTGGTCATTTATTACTCTATAATTTTGCTAACCATATCCCATCTGGTGTGCTGTCATTGATATTTTAACACCCATTAAATTTCGACATTAATTTCGTTCCATGCATCTTCAAGATGATCATGCGTTTTCTTGTGTGTTGAATCTTCTCATGCCATTCTTTTACATCTCGAAAGCCAACTTTCTTTTTCTTGATACCTCAAATTAATGAAGAATGACCCATAATAAATGTTCTAATATATAACATCAGACAATTGGAAAAGATGTCGATTTGTTCTATTTGTTCACTGCTCAAAATTTTATCCAGTAAAGTAGAAAGTAACCTAAGGATCACGGTGCAATCTATATAATCGCTGACACAATTATTTAAACTGAATAGTCAGTCATGCGCAGAACTGTCTGTTATAATAATAATTACACAAATTAAGTGCATGCAAATAGGTAAGATAAGTGGTAATTTTCATACTAAAATCAAAACCCTGAATTCGAACGCTAGCTAACTAGAATTTTATAATATGACTCAGATCCTGGCTTTGCTGTTCATGATGACTGACACTTTTTTGCCGAGTGCTTCCGGCTTCCCTGGGAATACAATATTCAGATAAGCAAGTGTTTGAGAGAAAATAGAAAGAATTAGCGGGGTTGAAGGAATAGAGCAGTTGGATTATGTGTGTCATCTGTGCTGCCCAATTGAAAAGAATGACTTTTAAGCCGTATGTTTGAATTGCAAGATCATTTAATCTCATTACATCTCATTTGATTTGATCTCATCACATCTCATCTCGACATCCAATTAAATACCACAAACATAAGTACTTTTCAATTTCAAATTTTTAATTTTTTTATTTAATCATTACCTAATCATTTTTCCAAACTTCCAAACAAAATATAAAAAAAATTTCAACTTTTTAAAATCTAATAACAGAAATAATATTAAAAAATAATATTTTTATTTTATAATATTTTTATTCAAAATTTTCTCTCTTATTTTTTAAAATTCTATAAAATATATTAATAATTAAAACCATTTTATTGCTATTTACAAATTATCTCATCTCATTTTACTATTTAAACAGTCCTAACTCTCTCTACCTTATGGTGTTTCCACACTGACCTCGGCACTCTTTGAAAGGATTGCCCTATACCTCTCAATGGGCAGCAGAGGTGCACTCCCATTCATTTTCTTCGTGCTTCAAGTGTGGCAGCTCCTTTTATGCTTTAACAAGTTGAACAAGCAACCAGAAATAATGAATCAGGATTCAAGCTTAGGCTCGAATGTTACAAAATAGAAAGAATGGGGGCTTTTGGGTTGACTTTGAAGCCCGAAATGGCCCAATACTGTTAGCGTCTTAAACATAAAATGGACCCATACATGAGTAGTTGGTGTCTGCGCCCAGACTGCAATAATAATAATATGGGTTAGACCGAGATCCACGTACATCGTATAATGATTCGCTCAGTTGCTTGCTCGATCGGCTCTAAATTCCAATTTTAGGCTGTTGATTCTCAGATATGATTACCAAATGTATGGTATTTGAAACGTCTTTCTTAAATGTATTGCGACATTTTTAGACAAATCTCTGGAGATTTTGATTTTTCTGTTTTGGGCCAGCCGCATTCTTCATGTTTTGATCAATTAAATGAAGCATAAGACAAAAGACCAAGATCGTTGACGGGGGCGGGTCATGAATCATGATGCATTATTTGCAACATGAGTTTATTACTAGGCATGATGAGACTGAACATGAATCACGGCCAATGGGGTTTGGTCAATCCTCATAATTATTCTAAGTATTCTTGCTAATTAGCTAGCTAGGCTACAAGTACATTAATAGTCCAAAAGATCATGGATTATTGTACAAATATCTTGACTTGCTCTAATATGTTCGCTTTCTCCATTCCTAACTTTTATGCAAAACAAAAGAAGAACCCCCCAACCCAAGGTTCGCAATTTTCAACAGTACTGATCGGCATTTATATATAATATGTTACAGAGCTTAGCTAGAAATTATTACGAGAAAAATAGCCATTCTTGTTATCTAAATTCGTAGAAAAAAATACAAAACACGTTGCTAATAAATAATCGCGGCACGTTTTGTATTTTTTGTGACGAATTTAGATGATGAAAAAAATCAATTTTCTTATAGTGTATATATATATATATATTAATTAAATCTGCGGCTAATTGAAAAAGAAAAAACTGCATCATGGCTTTTTATTTTTAAGACCTCTTAATCTAACTATAAATCATCTAATTAATTTCTTATTACCAAAAAATTTGTACTCTCTCTCTCTCTCTCTCTCTCACTCACTCACTCATCATGTACGTCTCTAAGTACATTTAGAGTATTAATGATCAATAATCTTTCATCATTACTCCATAGAGCACAGCTCCCAATAGCCCTTATAAAATACATTTTCCTTCAAAATATAAAGAAATTAAATGTTCTTAAAATACTACTCCATTGGATTTTAAATTTTAAAAACATTATATATTTTGCTACAGTACATAATCCCTCTACATGTAGAGGATCCTGTTTATCAAATGTAAACATTTTTAATTACTTTCTCTTTCCTCGTGTGATTTTCTATTTTTGCAAGTTCTTTTTATTTTCATTTCAAACCCCTCTCTCTTGTAATTGGTCTTAGGCTTTTCAAATATCTATCTTGCATCTGCCAAAAGTGAATTTCAGCTTCAGAATTTCAATCGATGGCAATGCCATCTTCTATGCCAGTTTGTGATTACTTCCAGTTAACTTTACCATATTCTATAATACTACAGACATTATTCATTTTGCCGAATTAAGCATTGATATTTTAATAAAATTGAGTCTAACATATTATTTATAGATCAACTATATTCATGGAATATATTGAAGAATATCTTAAGAATATTCTTTTACAATTATCGAGAATGGATATTCTCATAATATACTTTGAGAATATTTTCATTATATAATCTATTCTTTTTATTTTTTGAATTAATTTATATTTTGGTTTAGCTTATAAATTTGGATTAATTTAAAATAGAACATAATTATATGATATTGTATATGGGGAGATATTACAAATATCAAAAGATATGAGGATATCGTTGATAGTTAGAGAAAATATTTGAAATTAATAAAAAGAATAAAAAGTATAATATTTAAATGATATGAAGAAAAAATAGATAAACTGATGTATGGTATATTGTAAAAGTCAGTATATAAAATAGAAAAATTGAATTTTGGTGATGTATTTTGAATGATATGATAGAGAAATCATTAGGAGTGCTCTTATATATGTATATATATTATATATACATATCATGACTCAATAATTATACATACGGTTCATCTTTTGACGTACGTAATTTCTATTTGATCATCACTACTATATACGTAACAGTGGTCATGATGTCTTTATATAATTCGAACGTTGAAGCGCCCTGCCTGATCACATAACCTTTTCAATCGGAGTATTTAATTCTTATAATTAAATTCCTTGAAAGGTCTTCGGGTGGTGTTTAATTCCATGCTGGCAGTAGTACTAGTAGTACTCAACATTACTTAATTAGTATGGGAATTAAACATTTCATGATGTGCTGTCTGTATATAATATATATATATATATATATATAGCTAGGTACGTACGTACGTACGTTATCAGAAATCCAGTTGCAACAATTGCCTTAAATTGATGGCTAGCTTCATGAATTTGGATTAATGATTATGTGCATTTTTATGTTGCAACGACGTCATTATATATAATCAACTTCAGAGTGCATGGGGTACTTGTGGGTTAAGAATATGTATCATAAATTACATGGCCAAGATCTAACTGATCATCGATCCAGTGTCATGTATTCATGTACATTTAAGATGATCGATAAGTCTAGTTTTCTCTACTTTCATAATCGTGTATTTATTTAAGTTATATATTCATGTTGTGATACCTCATATCATAAGAATAATGATATTTATGTGGTGTATGAGATTTCACATTGTTTCGAAAGAAAAAATTCTTGCTTTTTATCATGTTCTAAAGAGACTCAAATTATATCATTGACTAATCATTTTGAAGTATAAGTCATGTAGTTTGGGTCTTTCATTAATACATTATAAATGATATCAGAACCTATCTCAACAAAAAATGTGAAACTTGATCTAAAAGATCTAGATCAGAAATTTAAGAGAATAGATTGCAATATCCTATATCATAAGCATTAGAGAAAACGAAATTTTTATTTTTTATAATATTTCAATAGAATTTCAATTTGTCAAGAATTAATTCTTTTAAAATATAGATAATGTGATTTGAATTTTCCGTTAGAACGCTAGGCATGTGCTTGCTGCAGGTACGTAGGTGCGCACGGGCGTGCGGTCTGGCATGGCTTTGTTAGCTGGCTGCTGTCCAGACTATAATGACGTCAGACTGATCATCTGCCATTTTTTATATATATAATTATTTTGGATATATGGAATCAGAAGCCATCTTGATTTTCTCGCTTATATGGCTCAAAAACGCTCGAGTCTGGACGTACCTCAGTTTAATTCTTGCCCAAAACTGGCAGAGTACGTAGAATCGCACAGCCTGTGTAAGAAATACCACAATTGGAAGCACATCATCATTTTTTTTTTTTTTTCCTGAACCTTAATTAAATTGCACTCGGAAACGTACCAAACGCAGTACTTTATTAATAAAATTAACCTAAGAAGTATCGCTGTAATAAATTAATGCTATTGTAGATACATATCTGGGTACGTCATACTTGATTCTAAATCATCATAAGTATTTTAGATTATTTTTGCAGAAAGTATGATTTGAGTTTGATTTTTGTTAGTCGTTAGGATCATAATATCATATCGTTATTATCGTTTTATTTTCCATGAAAAATAAAAGAAATAAAAGTGCAGTGGCTTTTCAGTGGCAGCTAGCTAGCTAGCTAGAAATTAAGGAGGAGATACGAAGTTACGAACTCAGACTTAATGCAGCAGATTATAAGCTGCTATAATATTGACACGGAAAAGAAGAGGAAATTAAAAAAAAAAAGAAAAAAAGAAAAAAAGAAAAAAAAGGCTTTGGAATGACTTACATGATATGATTCATCGATCTGTACATTGCCTTTACTATACCATCTTGTTTCCTCCAATATTCATATCTAGTCATCTTGCAAAATGAGAATAAATTAAAGGGAAAAAAAAAAGAGATATATATATAATATAATATGACGATGTCGTGAGTTAATCGTTATTACGATTTATAAGCTCGGTGGCACTAGCAATACATCGCATGACATCAACTTGAGCCCGCAGATATGCGATATAATCAAGGGTTTCTTCAATCAAAGATAGCTCATCCATAAATTCTCCACCCGGCACAAGTCTCTTGAGAATTTGTGTTCTCTTCTGAACTAGTCTCTTTGCAATAGATTTCGCAAGAACCTTTTGAGGAAGATGAGTACCTTTTCTGACCCTACGGACACTATTACAGCTCCTTTTCAAGATCTTGTTGCTTCTAATCTTCCTGTTGCAACTCACAGTACCCACAGAAGTTGAAACTCTTTTTATCAAAATATCAGACTCCGGGCCCAAGATTCTCTCGGCCAGGATTCTGTTATCATTGTCTCTTGAAGCATTGGCAATGAGGGCACGGCTCCATGAAGTTGTCCCATTTCTAGCAGAAGCAATGGCTAGATCGGCGGACAACTTTATAACCTTCTTTCTCTCCAAGATGTTCATGTCTTTCTTTGAAGAAGTGCATCTTTGAAGACCTCTCATCCATCTTTTAAGGAATTCTTGCTTGAGTGAGCTAGGACTGCGCATTCTGTAGAATGAAAGAAAGCAATATGGGTAGAACTTTCATCAAATTAATGGTTTCAGAGAATTAGGATGCTGGCAAATATATATTGCCTGGTATCTAGGGTTTTTAGAGAAGGAAAAAAAATAAAAAGAGTAATGACTAATTACAGACATCAATAAAACTTGCAGTACTACTTACCTTGCAGATGATCAGTGAAATTCTTCTACTAGTTAATAGGAGAGAAACTCATTAGAAGTATACGAGAAACAAGTTTTCCGGAGTGATGCAGTTCTCCAGATCCAAGAAAATGTATTAGAATCACAGAGAGAGAGAGAGAGAGAGAGAGAGAGAGAGAGATGAATGAGAAAGTGAAGAACGTGCAGAAACCAAATTTATGTTCTCAAGGAAGAGGAGTGGTGGGCCTTCAAGAGAAAGACACAGCACATGCAGGCACATGGTGTCAGTGGCCCACCACCTAAACCCTAGAGAATATGAAAAATCCCTAGATTTATAATACAAAGAATAAAGGTCCCCTTAATCTAATGCAAACCTAACCTTTGTAACTTGTTATGAATACAAACAAAAATCACTACATGGACATACTCATCAGGGTATGCCGCCCGACGTGGCCCCTATGTGGAAGTTGGGGTACTACCAAGGGAGATCATCAAACTACACAAGCTCATGAGTCCTACTAGCTGGAAATCTTGTCCTAAGTACAAATTATAAACTGAAAGGATAAAGAAAAATCTAAGAAAGAGAAATTGTTTTATAAATTAAAATAATCTGTATATAAATCTCTGATCATCAGGCATCAGCTAGAGTACTACACATGATGATCTTTGGCACATCCAACGTCGACAGTGGAGAGAACCAGAGAATATAATTAAATTAAACCATCCACAATCATCACATGATATTTGTCTAAATTGTGGACAAAAACCATGCTGTTCAAAGTATCACATTATATACTTGGAATTATATATCGCATGCATGCATCTTGAAATTATTCTTCCACGTACAAATATATTGATCGATCGCTTCCTCATGCATGTATCTGTACGTACGGACGTCGTCATCGATCAAGTACTAGTACTGTACGTTTTTTTATTTTTATTTTTTTTCAAGTCTTGAGATTTTCTTGTAAATATGTGGTATATATATTCGATGGTTCGATCAATTTTCCTGCAGTACCCAACTTAAGTACTTTGTGTCTAGGTATAGGTACATATAATCTAACACATGGTACTGCAGAAGGTTTCAGGTCAATAAATTGTACATAACAAGATCTACCTTCCCCTTTTCAGCAAAGAAATAATACTTAGATTGTTGCCCTAGTTAATGGATTCGGAATTGCAACCCAGAGATCGAATAATACTCAAGTAACCGAGTCAGATCATAATCAGATGTTAAGGTCTAGGGTTTTAAGTCATATTGTTACATGGGGCATCGAGGTGATTGAATTTTTGGGGAGGGGGAGGGGGAGAGAGAGAGAATTGGCCAGATCCGGAAAACATGGCAATGCTGAGTGGCCAAATGGGTCCCATGGAAGAAAAAATCGAGAGCATAAGGCTTATTGGCGCTTTTCTAGCTAGTTAAAAAGGATAAAAAGCTCCCTCACATGGCTTCCACATGGGAGTTTTTAAATATGGCCTTCTGAAGCCTCTTCAAAGTACGTACAGATCCCATTAAATAATTATAAATATCTTCTGCACACAGAGAGAGAGAGAGAGAGAGAGAGAGAGAGCTGATTTCTTTGTTTCTTGTTTATTATTTCTTATTTGTTTCTTTTCTGTTTTTGTATATAACATCTGGCCTCATAACGTATGGAGAAGAATGAAAAAGAAGCTCAAAATTCAAGAAGAAAGAAAGAAAAAAAGACTTTCATTAGAAAAAAATTCAAAGAATCTTATGCATATATAGCGGCACAGAGATGACTGTTTCTATACGATCAAGTTATCGGTGGGACCAAAATCGATCGATGGATATTTAAATCACCTTTTTCTTTTGTTTTTAATTAATTAATTAATTAATTTTTAAAATAAGGGGTGTTTCCCAAAATCATGTGGGACTAGATCGAGATGGATGCATGCGTCCCAACTTCATTTTGCTATCTTTTGGTCTAAGAGATTTCTCTTTCTGTGACTCTTTTTTGAATGGGTCGTAGCCTTAATTTGTGGCATTCTTCTATCATGTGGACTGGTGGGACCTTATTGTCAACTACTGAAATTTAGTTCCCAATGCCCTCTCCCTCTCAAACTTCCAACGGTACAGTGATGATCAATAAAGCAGATCATCTTTTCCCTAGCCAGCTCTCGATCAATCTGCTAATTAACAGTACCCTAATCACCATTTCTTTTCACCATGTCATTATTTCAAGATTTTCCAATATAATGCGTGTGGCCTATATATGCAATATGCTATATTTCCTGCAATTATAATTACAAAACGTACTGTGCACCATCTCGATCTCCTAAATAATCGTCTCTCTCCCAAAATTTTCAACCATGTTTCATGTTACAAACAAGTTTTTTTTTTTTTTTTTTCACGACATTTATTAAGCCGAAGAGACCTTGAAATGAACGTCGTCGTCAGTACTCGATCCACTAGGGAAAAATAATGAGAGAAAGTTAGACATGCATGCAAAAAGCAAGGTCGTTCATGTTTTATAATATTACAGACGGTAAGACTTTTATTATCGTGATTTCATCCGTTACTTGTTTTAAGAATATAAAATCCAAAACCCATGGGAAGCAAAGAAGAGTCCAAACCATAGGAGGCAGTGGGTGTCTGCCGCTGCCCCCGTGATTTACGGCTATCCTATCCTTACAATATATTGACTCACTGTCAGCAGCAGTACAACATGGGACACTTGGATTTTCTCTCTTCCATTCTTAATTTTCTCCACCTCTCCACGTACCTTTCACTTCCCAAAGCCAAAACTTACATACCTTACTCCCTCAAATAATATTTTATATATTTCTTTATATATAATATATAACATTATAAAGCCCATGAATTGAATGATTAGCTTGACTTTCCTTTCATACATTTGTCAATCATTCTTTTAATTTTATTAGAAGTACTACCATCACAAATAAATTATATAAAATTAATCTTTTAAATTAAGATAATTTTATATAATCAGTCTAATCTAATTTACAATAAAAATAATCTTATAAATTATATCAAATCAAATCAGTTTGTACAATTAATTTTATAAGATTCTTTTGTGATAAGAGTATTTCTCAAAATCTACGACTTACTTTGCCTTTCGTTTTTGGAAGAACGCGGACATATAGTGTTCCAAATATATACTACATAAGTTATAGGATTAGCATATATAAAATGATCAATACTTGTAACCTTTAATTTTTTTTTTATTTGTCACGTACACAATATTGTGATATATGTGATATGTACTAGGAAGGTGGATGGAGTATATATGATATCCGCGCGTATGGATAGTTGGTTGATGTGGTGAGAGGTGTTGTTAATTAAGTGGCCGTGCTCGTACTGCACGCACGCACACACGGGAACACACGCATGTGTACACATGGATGGGACCCTCCCAATGTCCTAACAAAGGTTTACAGCCCTACAAGCTTCAATGATTTGGCCAACCCGGAGAAACAGCTCCTTTCCTAGGTCCAATGCTAGACTAGCTACTAGCCCTCGTTGTCAAACAAAGCATTAATCCTGCCTTGTGATTGGTTCCTACTACTTCAACGCGTTCAAACAAATTACATTAAAGGGAAAAATTTAAATTTAAATTTAAATTAAAAATAAAGAAAAAGATCGATCAGCAATTCACCATCAAATTAATTAAAGCTAAATCACAGCGTTAATTTACTTTGAGATATCATTCTAAAAGTAAATAGTAATGTCTCTGATGATCATGATCACAATTAAAATAAGAATTAAAGGAGATCAATGCATATATCCATAAAAGAACTCATGCATGGAACTGTACGTGTTTTCGGCCTGATCATTTGCTCACTAATAATTAATAGTGTTTCGGCAGTACTTAATAATTAGTTGAATTTATGTACACTATATACGTGCCCAACTTCCTGGAAAAGATGCATATATATATATATATATATATATATATATATGATCTACAGCTTGGGGTACTCATGCTAAACATGAGTAGTACGTATATATAATTAATTATGGGTGGAAACGGAATAAAATAATTGGACCCATAAATAAAAAAAAAACCAGGGTCACATGAGTATCAACGTACAAGTCCATGCATTATAATAAAAAACTCATTAATTAGCCATATGTACGTATAATATATGTCAATATTTTATATGATGATCATGTAGCGCCGAGCAGCAGCTCTAGCTTTGTTTATTCTACCAAAACCAATTACTTTACAGCTAGAAGTCCAATAAGGGTCATTAATTCGAATATATAGGTAGTGTTAGAAACCAAGTTCAAATTGTATTGTATGACCACATTTAGCCATCAATGGTAATCTTAGATACACCTACCCCCAATAGTGATTTTAGGTACACCTAACCTCCTTTGTACTCTTTACCATTGGATTGATGACAAGTGTAACAATCCTAACCATCCTTTGTACCAAGAAATCCCTATAAATAGAGGGAGTCCTCATTTGTGTAAGACACCAAGAAATAAGAGAAAACAAAGTTCTCTAAACATTTCTCTCATATTCAAGATCTCTCTCGATCTCTTTTGCTCTCTCTCTTTTCATTAGTTTCATAACAGGTAGCAATATTTATATGCTTATATATATATGTGATACCTTTAATTTGATCTAGTGGCGCTCATTATGCGTGCATTTGGCTATTTTTTCCTAAGCAAATAATAATTATATATAGAGAAAATGCCGGCCCTTAAATTAAGGGCTCGCTCGGTCGCTTCTAGCGCACTTCTAGGACACCACCGGCCACCAGCTTGTTCAAGCAATCCAAGTAGTCCTCCTGTTAAGTTGAAAATATATTAGTTCAGAATAAATAAACGAATTACGTACGTAGTCAAATGTCCAACGCAGGATCAGATGGCACACGCACGTATTCAAAAGGGATGGTGCTACCGCTACGCATATATCCACCTCGAGTAATCACCGATCGAATGTGTATTTTTTTTCCAAACATTTTTTAAATCTTTTAAATATTTTTTAAAAAATGGATTTATTAAAAAATACTTCTTTAATTAAAAAATAAATAAATAAAAAATTCAGCAACGGCCACTCTCGATAACCACTATCAGTTAGAATAGCATTTATATTCTTTAAAAAATGAGTATATTTTCGTTGTAAATAATCATTCTCATTGCAAATAATCCATCGTCACAAATACTCGTTTTTCTTGTAGTGTACGTATATGCAGGCATGCATGAATTATATATTGATGGTACTGTTTTTGGCCGGTACGTAAGGTATTTGGTTAATTAGGGTAATTGTAGTTGCACTCATTAATTATTCATTGCATTTCTGTTATAGCAATTAATATTAATTAACCCATCCACTTCAAATTCAGGCCCAATATTTAACATGCATCGCATGAGAAGTTGCATAAAACAACAAAATCTAGGCCGTTTATATATGCATTGAATCAAAATAAAGTAGCAATGCAGGGCTTAATAAAACCATATATATGTGTGTGTGTGTGTCATGTGTAATAGTTGGATTAATGCTACTTTGGGGAGGAGCAAGCTTGTTTGAATAATTGTTTTTTAACTGTAAACGCCTTAATGCATGGTCCGGTGATATATCGTAGTTTCAGACAGCTAAGGTAAGTGTGTGAAAATAAATAAGGACAGGGAATTAAGTACGTATGTACGTAGGTACATTTGATTAATACCGCCAGAAAACCAGCTGCCAAAGACATGCTTTAATTTTGGCCAAGCTGCATGGTCTAATTTGAAACATATATGATCTGTACATCATGGCTAGGAGTCGATGGATCGAGTACTTCGGCACTCGGCTGGTGATGCATATAAGATGGCTGGGTTTATCTTAGGATCAATACGCGAGATGGAGGCATTGTTTTTGGATATTATAATAATTGAGCTGTACGTTCTGATTATATATGATATATGCAGGATTCTTAGTATTACTAGCTAGCTAAGAGCATCTAATCTATTTCAATGGACCACTATCAAATCAAATCAGCAGTTGGCTTTGATTAATTTTCCCGATCGATCATGCCTTCAAATGCCATGCGTACGCATGCGGTCAGAGTGTTTAATCAGATGGTACGACCCTTCTAAACTTCTTTTGACTTTTTATATATCATGAAAAGATAATGACAACAAACATATGACCAGATCAAAGAAAAATATATATAGGATGAATGCCTGATCTTGTTCCTGCAGCCCCCAACTGATTTGAGAGATCATGTACGAATTTGCAATTTGAAGGAAATCAACTAATTAGCAAGTCATCATGTGTATTTGAGATATATAATAAAATATATCATATGATGATATACTTATTTTTGTACTAAATAATTATGAAAAATGTTACGGTAATAAAAAGATTACATAAAAATAAATTTACAAATTATCGTGACTTCATGTGTTACGTGACATCTATTTTATAATAAAAATAGTTGTATAATCTGACATACCACATCAAATCACTCCAATTTGTAAGTTTATTTTTAGAATAATTCTTCTTGCAATCCACAAATGTGGACTGCTTTGCAGGCCTAAATGAAACGGGAGCGTTTCATCTATTGATGAAATGGAGCATTTCATTGTACGTGAAATCATAAAGCAACAAGTGAAATCTCAAAGCAGTGAAGGAAGTGAAATCCCCACCTCAGTGACTCGCCCTAGCCCTCAGGCCCATTGCCGTCTTCGTCGCCGTCTTTATCGCCCACCAGCTCCATCCGGCCCCTTCGTCGACTTCAAGTCCTCTTCTCTTCTATTTTTCCATATAGGTGGGCACTGGGTTCTGATGTTTCAACGACAAAGACCTGAACTTTACTAAAGGAATTCTAAACAAAAAAGCTAGTCTCCAACCCGTGTAAAGCTTGACTCTTTTAGCTTCTAGGATTCCTATCTCTAATCAATAGGTAAAATGGGGATTAGAGCCTTGCTCCTTCTAGCTCCTTAGGCTTGTCAAAAAAGACTCGCTCTAGATCTTCATTTGCTTCTGTTTATAGAATTTATAGGGAAGTTCCTATTAAGGAAGGGGAATATTACAGGATGCTTTGCATATGGACTAGTTGCATTCCTTAGATGGTTGCCTTCTACTTACAGAAGGACTTACTCTAGGAAAGGATAAATCTGTTGTTTTAAATTTTGTGTGCACTCTACTTGTTTTGTAAAAATTTGTGAATGGGTTCCATACGGTTATTCATACTTGTAGTGTATGTGTTTGAGTAGCCTTTTGATTATGTTTGGTTATTTATTGGAAGCTCTAGTGATCTTATTGCATGGCAATCTATTCTTCTTATTTATTTTTTGGGTACTAGTTACGTGTTGTAAACAGAACTTTTATACTAACAAAATGCAAGCAAAATGTTACAACTGTGAAAATTGTGAGAATTTAGGCTTTGAATGATTTGATTAGTAGCAATAATTCCCTATGTCTGGGCTAAAAGAAAGTTCTTGCAGGTTGTGAAAATCACTCCAAGGTATTACCCCAACTAACTGATTGGTTTCCTTTACTCAACTATGGCCTATCAAACACACACACAAGTTTGTTGTGTTTGTTATGATGCTGATCAACTGTATTTAGTCAAGTGTTTATTGACTAAATAGTCTAAAGACAAAAATTTATTGCTCACGTACAGAAACATTTTGGAATTGCATTGATTATTGCCTTTTTTTAAAACTTGTTCATGCTATCTATAAGGGGATTATGGAATCTCATGTGTTGGTTGACACATTTTTTACATTCAAAATTTTATATTCTTTGGCTTGAATTGCTTATGGAACTACTTCTATTAGCATTTAAAAGGCACTAATGTTTTTTTGGCTGATAGGGCTAATTGCTACTACACAAGTAGGAAAAATATATCCAAGCCAGTCCTATACATATATAGGGTCCAGAAAACTTAAGGAAGAACAGAGATAGATAGGAAAGAAACTGAGGTAGAAAGTTTGGGATTTTGGAATAGATCCCTGCAATGGAGAAGGGAATTGGCAGAAATTGGTGAAAGAAAAGGCTTTGAAAGCAATGTGACATGCAACTATACCTTTAATGGCAATTTTGTTGTATATGTTGTGCCATTTTTGACTTTTTCATTTCTTATACTATCACCTGGTTTTATTTATGTGCTTTAGAGCTTAATTTGAAGCTAAGGTAGAACATAGTGTCGAAATATTAATTGCTCATGATAAATTTTTATTCTTGAAATATTAGATTAGCCTTATCAAGAGTAAAATTGTAGGGCCAATCACATAGTTTCAAAAACATATTCAATCTTACCACCACGCGCACAACCAAGTGTTACATATTTAACACTCCCATCAGCTTCCATTCTATTTCTTTGGGTCATTATGTCAAATCCAGTCTGTCTCACATATTGCTTATAGTAGTCAATGAGTTCTTGCTCAGTTTTAAAAAACATCCCAACCGTTGGCTCTAAAATCTCATCATCATCATTTTGTGGAGTTGGTTCTGAAATCCCATCATCATCATTCTCAAGAGTTGGCTCTAAAATTCCATCATCATCATCATAATTGCTGCTTTCAGGAAAAAAATAGCGATTGCCTACTAGATGTGTTTTCTTCCCCTTTCTCCATCAAGAACAATCTTCATATATTTTCGCACAACATGAAATCAAAAAAATTAAATAAGTTAGTACTGGCTATGTAAACAAACAAACATTAAGAATAATCTGGACATGTTTCAAACTACAAACAAACAATAAAGAGCATTGCTCCCTGCAAATAGAATAATATTTCCCTGTAAACAATAAAGAATATCAAACTTTTGTTATGCACTACTAATTATCTCAGAACCAGAAAATTTGTCAAAAACACAACTAATCTGATTTTATGTGCAAGTACTACAAAACTTTCAGGAAAAGATACTAAAGATGAAGGGAAAGAAGTAGATGAAATGACGTCTACTGGCTTAAAGAAAAGCAAATGGAAAAAAAAAATTCCCTATTTCAAGAAAGCCCATCCTCAAAATGAAAATAACATCAAAGAAATGCAAAAAAAATAATAATAATAATAATAATTTTCATATGAGTTGACAATGCTCAACTATATATTATTTTTCATATGCCCATTACTTATAAATACT
The DNA here is from genome assembly GCA_011037825.1 of Carya cathayensis. Taxonomy (NCBI): domain Eukaryota; kingdom Viridiplantae; phylum Streptophyta; class Magnoliopsida; order Fagales; family Juglandaceae; genus Carya; species Carya cathayensis. The sequence goes on from QGSO01000287.1 coordinate 1,676,790, forward strand.
ATTTCATAGGCCCTTTAACGCATGAATAGAGTAAGGCTTTTCTCTATCATCCTTAGATCATTTCATCTTTCCTTGACTAAGTTAATCATCCGACACACATCATATATAAATGTATTAAGATTTATAATGCTTATTTATTATTAGAGGGGAGCACTTCTTTAGATTTCAGGAAATAGTATTTTAGTGTGTTATCGTTTGAAATATACCTGTAAGTGTAGATGATGGAGAATGCCGACGACGAAAAGTGGAGGAGACGATTGCCGACGATAGAAAGTGGAGGAAGTCCCAAATGAACACCACGAGAGAGAGGAAAATCGAAGTCCGAAGATGGTGGAGGACCCAGATGCACGGCAAGAGGGAGAGGAAGATCAGAAGATTTTTGGTTATTTTTGATTTGGAAATAAGGATATTTTAGTTAAGTAAATTATAAAATGAGGATAATTTTGTCTATTGCTATTTGAGTCCATTTAGTGGACTGTACGTAGCGCAACCTTTTTGTATAATCTCTTTATATATAAGATAAAAACATTTTTCACTAATTATTTTGGTCACAAATAAGTAACCAAGTATAAATATTTTCCTAGGGTTAATAATATTGGAATGACCCAAAATTTAAGAATCTGTATAGTAGAAAAGAACAGTATAATGCTTCATGTTTTTCAAAAACACGGCGAAAGATCAGCTCTATAGGCAGTTCCAAACTTCCATTAAAATAATCACAGCTTTACACACACACACACACACAAAAAAGAAGGACAGAAAGAAAGAAAGAAAATCAAAGAGGAAGAATGAACGAAATTGATTAAACATATATATATAAAGGGCCTAAAAAAATGAATATTCTCAAATAATTTGATCAATTGAGGCCACCCAATTACGTACAAATGTCACTAATGATCACAATTAAAATATGTGCTGTGAAATAAAGTCGTACGAACGTCGTAGAATCTATGTAAGTTTCAAACAAATTGATCGAGATGGGGTCAGTATTATTTCGTTTTTCAAAGGGTGCAACATGATGTACGTGAAGGGACATAGACGTGGAACATAAGATGAAGGTAATGGCCGTATTTTGCTTGAACGACCATACTTAATCAGCAGAATATTTCGGCCGACAAAATACCCAATTAACTATCGGATCTTATTATCTTTGTGGACATGATCTTGTATTGATAATGTCAGACTATTAATACTTAACCCATCACATCTTTGGGTCATCTCTTTAATACAAACGGCCAATTGGGTTACAATTACAGCAGCCATCAATCAAATCCCAGCATATAACGATCGATCAATATTGTTCATATATTTCAAAATATCACAGCCGATTTTTTTGTTTTTTAATCTTTTGTTTTCTTTTGATCAGCAATATATATATATATATGATCTGTGCCTATTAATTGATATTAGAGTACTTAGTCGATTGTTAAAATCTTATTCATTTCTTTCTTTTGATTATATGATGTTATATATATATATATATATAATTGATCGATCATCATCAATTATTTGTTATGTTTCGATAATTAACTCTAATTATTTGATGTTACATATATCAAGAAGAAATGATTGAAATAACAGTATCCTAATTTTATTTTTTTATTTTTTATTTTTTGAAAGGATATGCATATTATTTGTAAAGAATAATGTAAAAATTTTCTTATTGTATAGTGCTCGTTTTATTAGCAAGGATAATAATTACCAAATCTAAATTTTTAGACCCATACTAGCACATGCCATATGCAACCAATAATAAAAGGGGTAGCACTACACCCACCGATTAAGGCTTTTGAGAGATTCTTCCGATTAGTGCATTTGTTTTTTTATTTTTTCATATATTTTTTTAATCCTCTTTAACATTTGTTTTTTAAAAATCATACATTATTAAAAAATATTTTCTTAATCATTAAGTAAATAATAATAATAAAATTATCGAGACCCATGAGATGTTTTATCGGGAGCTAAAGTATAATTTATATCAAATGTAAATTATGAAAAAAAAAAAAACTTTCGGTTTGCAACTTGTATATTCGTTTCATCCGTATTCTTCTCCGTTGAATATCGATCTCATCAAACAATAAAAACTTAAAATAAAAATTGAAGTTTGAATTAATACCCATTAATACTTGTAAATAGGAGTTGCATTGATTTACGCATACAACTTTGTTGATACAAGCTGGTAATTAAATACACTAAGCAGTACTGCATCTCTCCAACCCACGCTTACACATTTTTAATTAACCCCACAAATGGAATTCTCATCTAGTCGAGAAATTCTTGATGAATTGTTTTGTTCTCCTCAGACCCCATATAATGTGGACAGATTCTTAAGAGCATGCACTTTAACTTGGAGTAAGAGAATGTAATTTGCAATCCTTGGAAACAGAGTTTCCATGTCCGTTTCATGGCAGTCTGGAATCATCCTTTGGAGCTGCATAAGCTTTCCTTGAATGGAAGTCTTGACGCTCTTAGCGTTTTCAACCAATGAAATCCTCAGCCTTTTCTTCCTTCCCCTCATCCGTATGGCCCCTCTTCTCCAGGACGCAGATGAACACCTTGTTCTCATTATGTATGAGAGAGAGAGAGAGAGAGATTGAATGATCAATTAGGGCTGGAGGTGCATGTTTATATAGACACAAAGGAGAGGAGACCCTACATCTCTCGCAAGAAAATTTCTCACACGTGTGTGTCTGAGTGATTTTAACATGGAAAAAGCTAACAAGAAAGTTTTGTGCTTTCATGAGCTTTCATGATCTCAGAGATCATGATCTGATTCTGGTATATATAAAACAAGCAACAAACAATGACCAAGTTTCTTGCTAACTAATTATGGAGCTAGCCGGCCTAATATCTAACTCCATGCATTGTAGATTTCTATGCCATCTTCCAAACTTAATGTCTAACGTTTTGTCTTATACTGAGGTATATGATAAGATTAAGACCCTGATAGTCTTGTAGTTTATGTTTTCTCTCTCCAACAATTGAGCTGATTGGAGGAGCTCCAATTGGGGGTGGGGGGCCGCCCTCTTTACAGCTGCCTAAACCTCTTAAAACAGCCATTTCGCATAGAAAGAGAAAACATATATATATATATATATATTTATATAACAGCGCAACTTAAATTGTTGGAAAGAGAAATCCATTAATCCATCAATATATCAACCACACATCCATCTAAAGGAAACGAGTATGACGGGTAAAACGTGAAAAGGGCAAAAAAAGTACTGCAAGTAAAACCACCATCCATATGGCTATATTTGAAACCAGGCATTATTGTCGAATCTCTGAAAAAATGTTGTTCATGTTTTGGTCAAGTCCAAGCTTACGTGGAAGCAGACAGCTACATTTATATAGCTTAAATATTGGCCGAAACAGTCACATATAGATGGATCAGTGGGTCTTTAAAAAGAGATTATATAAATTCGATGGCAATAGGTCCATTCGTAGATGGCAAATCATATATACTTTACGTAACTGTCAGACAATAAAAAGACTTAGATCTATGTTACAAGCCAGTTCTATTCTTGATCAAACCGGTTATTCCTTTCGCTCCTTAAACAAGAAACATAAGAAGAAATGATACTTTCTTCTTAAATGCTTGTTATCTTAGCAGGCAGATATTCAACGAAAAACACACACACACACACACAGAGAGTGCATCGTGATGTTTGCATTGGGTATTTAATTAATTTCTTAGCCCGTATACGGTATTGGGATCAAGCAGATGGAATGGTGCCATAATCCTAAGCATGCACACTCAGAGTTTGAAGAAGTCCCTAAAAAATTAAATCGGAAAGAGTTAATCCAACGGACACAATAAGGAGCCGCTTATGTTGAAATATTCATCTATATTAAGTACTAGCCCTAGTACTAGTGTAGTTAATAGCAGGGCCTACGGGCTGTCGCTTGACTAGTTGCTCCCGATCAGTTTCAATTTTCTGAAACTACCAGGCATGTCTGTATTATCGACACTTGAGGTCTTTTTCTAACGTGGGTTTGCACTTGAAACAAGCCAAGGCAACCAGCCTAGCCCAGACAAAGATTGAAGTGATATATGAGAGAAAGAGGGGGAGTCATTATCTTTGGAGAGGCCCTAAATTTAATGTCACACACGTGCATGGCTTGATGGATACTAGACTACTAGTACTACATCTTCATGGGCAAGACTGCTGTCACTCGGGAGTTCAAATGAGTCATGCTTTGATTGGAAACATGTGGCCGTGCTTTCTCCCTTGGGGTCCAGCTGCTACAAACTTGCATTATTGCAGCAGCTGATGGACCAGAGAATTTGATGCATACCCACACCCAGATGATCAGATCATGCTGTTGTTCTCCCTCTTTTTTCAAATGCCTGTTTTGAACTCTCTTCCTCCATTTCCTTTCCTGCGCAAAACATTTCACCTCTCAGTTCTAAATGCTAACATTCTATACACAGCAATAGACTCCTATTGCAAAGCATGTGTTGGTGATTTTTTAGGTCTACATAGGACCCTACTTAATTAAAGCAATTGATGGCCAAACAAATGGACTTGCCGAAGGTTGGTAAAATGCCACGTCAGATGCATGCATCTTCTGACGTAATGTTCCCACGTGCGGGGAAGGTACTAGGTATCCATGCCCAATGCTAATGGGCATAGTACTCTGTTTTTATACCAGTAGACTGTAGTACTCACTAATTGAGCTATACGTTAATTTGTTGACAGCCCCAGAGAGGAAAAAAATATGGAAGTTCTGATGATTCGATTATCTTCTGTAAGAAAATTAGTTTGGATATGAATTAATTCATCCGCTTCATACATAAGATCAAACAGAAGACAGGTATTCGTGTGCAGTTTTCCGGCCCCGGCCCCCACAAGCAACTGCTAGCGGTATTGTGATTCAAAGAGCTTTTAACGTGAAGGACCCTCTACCCTTCATGCAGTCATATGAAATATGGAATGTGCGAAAAGAATAATAATCGGTCCCAAAACGGTTCTACGCACTCGTTGGGCCCAATGGGTGGCATCAATCTTTAGGATTGGTTGTATTTCCTTCAACATGCTTCCTCCTTGTAAAAATAATATTGAAAATTATGACATAGAGATCCGTCCCAAACACTTTATTATCCTATTTTATGTTCAATATATTAATTTTACGTCACTCTAATTCTCATAAGGTGTGACTCAGGCAAGACCTGTCCTCTGAGAGATCAGGCATGGCAGTTTGAATCTATTGATGATATACTACTACGTCGTCCTTTAGCATGAGATTTGTCGTCCATCAATTATTTCTTGTCTTTATGGTTAAATGGGTGATCATGGCGATCGAAGAAGATTATTGACATTAATTTTAGTTAGAAAGGATAATCTAACAACTCGAACCGACATCAGCAATATGGTCGGATGGTATACAGAAATGAATAACTGTACCTTGAAATGATGCATGCGCTGCTTCTCTATTAATTGAATAACCAGTGCAGCTAGAACGTCGATCTTAGTAACAGATAAAAAGAAAAACCGTGCTGCTCCATTTATCGACTTCGAGATCCATGGTAAGGTTACTGGAATACAAATTGATTTAATAAGATAACTCAGAAACTGGCTAACATCGTTGTAATTTGCAATCTTTTATACTTAAAAATTGTGTTGGTGACGTTCATTTAAAGCTGATCAAGAAATCTGTCACTAATCTGAGGCTGTGAAAGATACCGGCATCTCTTGGGCAAGACAGTATATTTACAGTGCCGACATGGTCCTCGCTACACGGGATGCATGTAACGTGCAGTGATCTTATCTGCTACATCTGCGCTACTGATTTCTACAGTAATCGGGTATGGCATAAGAACCCAAAAACTAATGTTAATTGATATTGGATCATGCAGAAACATATTTTATTCTTTCAATAAGTGGCACCACCAACTAGTTTAATTCTTCCGTTTCCACAATGAATAATTCTTCTCATCAGCACAATTGACTTCAATGCTTCCCTACGATTCTCATTGTTCCGTTATGTTGTACAGCACAGATCTTCCAACGAGCACATTTCAATTGTTCTCGATAACCCAAGCTAACCTGTCAGACTTATAAATGTTTTGGGGCAAGTGTTCTCAACTGGGCTTAATTGGATCGTCGAAGAGGAACAAAAAAATATGCAGGTCTTAACCTTTCCCATGAGGCAGATCACAAGAACAAACAATACAAAATCAGGGCCAGGAAAAACGACGCCCCAGAAAACAAGACGCCCCAGAAAACAATAAAAATACGACAAATAACAAGATTAAAACATTGCATAGATGATATATCTTTTCATAAGTACCGCTGGGCATAAAGTAATCTCAAGCTCTGCTCTGTATCGAAGCATTCCACATGGTAATGACAGCGAGCACGCAATCATCACACATTGATCACTCCCTTCAATCAAGTCAAGGGCATAACCAGCCCCTGATTCATGTCATCATGATGTTCCTGTTCTGTCCAATCATTCTAAAGCGCAAAGTACATGTTTTTTCATCCTTGAAAAGACGTGCTAAGGCCCCCAATGCATGATCTCTCGACATTAAGTCAAATCATTCAGATAATTACTCCCATAATCTATAGTTGCCAAGATATATATATACATACATTTTTTTAAAAAAATCCTGAATTCAGCAAAGGTAATTTGATCAGAAATCGCTATAATTATGCGGGGAAGTTCCATTTGGAAGTGGCTTCACTAGTCAATTCACACAACAGCAGCACCACCGTATTTGTCGAACGAATTCAATGTCTTTCAATCCGAACCTCCGATTTAGCACCTCCTGAGTTTTAATGGGGATGAATCTATGTCGGCGACAATTAACGGAAGCACTGCTACTCGTCTTCATGATAACAAACTATACAGACTCTTCATAACAAGAAACTTTACAGACTAATGGACAACATACCAGCATAAGTTTTACCAACAGTCTCACTAACTATGACATATAAATAGAAGTACAAGATGCCTGTATATTTAAGTTCATTGATGGAGAGAGTTTTCATTCAACGACGAACTTCCTCAGCTGTGAGTTGAGCTTGCCCTCTCCTGTGACGGACCAAAACCAGTTCCTCAATTCTCTAGATTAAACTAACAAAATCAGAGGTCTTTGCAAAAGAAAAAAGGCAAGCTGTACATCGAGGCACTCTTTGTTTTCAAGAGAACTGCAAAAGTTTCTGGTGAAATATTAAAGAACCCGATATCATAAAATCATTTCAAGAACCAATTCGTTACCGCTAACCCCATAATTTGGGGCAGAAGTTTAATTAAAGTAATTGAGAAATCAGTCTCAACTGCCACCATGAGATGCATATGCATCGAATTAACTGTTGTTTGAGAAATCAGTCTCAACTACCGCCACGAGATGCATATGCATCAAATTGACTATTGCAGACACAGTCCTCTTAATACTCTTATGCTCTATCGGCCAATGAGACGTGTCAGAAAGAAACAAATACCAAACTGACAATTGACAAGATCTCAAAAATCATCTACAAGTTACCGATAGTGCAGTAATGTCATGTATGACATGAAGAAATCAAATAATGAGCGAAGGGACAGACAACAAACCATGTCATGGGTAAGAATGTGACCTGTAACGGATGTAGAGTGACAGTTTTTGTAAACCATGAGCTTCACCATCTCTCCATGCCCAAAAGTTTGTTCTTCAGAGATGCTAGTTTCCTGAAGAAAGCTCTTGGAGGTTTGATCCTTTCCTACTATATCTGATGACCAATCTGTTGGCTCATTGTCTTGAAAGGTGACGTTCTGCGTTGAAACTGCCGTCGTCACCCTTTTCATGTACCATGAAGGTCCTGGAATATAATGAAACAAATAGTTCAAGTGATGACGAAACTCATTTTTAAACAAAAGTAAATGGGGTATTTTCTACTTAATATGTGAATTATTTTTATATATAGTAAATATAATAAATATTTATTAATATATATAAATACTTATCAAAAAAAGTAATGGGGTAGGGACTTCCTAGTGCTGACAGATGCATGGAAGCCCAACCATTCAGCCCATAACAGAACTTAGATTCATGGCCAAACTTCAACTAAGCATCAAATTGGACATGGAATGGGAAGATTGTTTTAACGAGGAATGCGGTCAGCTGAAGGATCGACTGACTTAATGGGCACTATGACATACTTCTCATTTAGACACATTTTCGACCTCAAAGTATCAATGGGGTGGCAAATCATGTTAACGGATCGTGTTCATATCGTGTCAAAACATGTATATTATACTTAATGGGTCAACACAAATACAACCCGTTAAGTATTTTGTGTCAAAATCTCAAACCCTAATACAACCCATTAAGATAACAGGTTGACACGACATGACCCGTTAGTGAATACAAAATAAATTTACACGATACGATATGACCCGTTTCAATCCGTTTATGTTAATGAGTTGAATAGACCTGTTAGTGACCCATTTGACCTGATTGATTTTATATAAATAATATCTTTAAAAAAATTAAAAAAAAAACAACTATAAATCTAAAATTACAATCCAAACAATAAAAATACCAACTTTAAAATCTCAACAATACCAAATATGATCTATACACATTGTAATGATATTAAAATTACATCCTGTTGCCCAGATGACTAACACAAGAGGGGGGGTGAATTGAGTTGTTTTTAAAAAAAATAACAATTATAAATCAAATATACAATATCAAATATAAACAAAATACGAAATAGCAATAAATATAAAGAGTAAGGGTAAGAGAGAATCAAACTCAGTATGTTAACGAAGTTCGGCCCCACTGCCTACGTCCTCGCCTCAAGCTACCACTTGAAGATCCCCGAATTCACTATTCAACATCCTTCAGGTGGAGGTAAAAACCTATTACACCTTTGAACAACACCGCTACAAAGGATCCGTGTAGAACACCCTCTACACTTGCAATCACCTTACACGTGGTGATTCAACGATTCCCTGTGTAGAACACTTTCTACACGCACAAGGGTTGTACACACCCTTTTACTGATACAAGAATTGATAGTGGGTAGAATATCAGAAAACACTCCTCAATGAGTGAAATAAGAACAATACAGCACAACCTATATCTCTCAAAATGAAAAAGGATTAAGGCTCAATGCTTAGAGAAGAGAGAATGAAAGCTTTGAATGAGAGTTGTATGCTCTTGGTGTTGTGAATGTGAAGCTCTCAAATGATCTATTTATAGGCATATGAGACTTCATATTCAAATTTAAAAAGATTCACATGTCAAAGACATCATCATTCATTTTTCAAAAATTTCAAACCTAATCTTTTTACTTTTTGCATGTGACAAAATGAGCACACTTTACTTTTCAAAAAATTCAAACCTAATCTTTTACTTTTTGCATATGACAAAAGGAGCACACTTTACTTTTCAAAATTTTCAAACAAAGGCATCTTCCTTTTGCATAAGTCAAGAAAAGCATCAATCACTTTTGAAAATATTCAAATAAAACATGCACATGTGAAAGATGACAATCAATCATCTTTAATATTTTCAAAGTTCAACCCTTTAATCATGGCATGCACATGTGAAAGATGACAATCAATTATCTTTCAAAATTTTCAAATTTAATTTTCAAAATATTCATGCACATGTGGAAAATGTATTTTAATGCTTTATGATAAAATATTAATTTTTGAGCCTTAATCCTAATTTCGAATTTTAAAGAGATTTACAACATTATTCTATGACTTTAATGTGAACTTGCTCCCTTCTTGCTCATGCTTGGTTTCTTGATGTGCTTGACTCCATTGTGTAGATAACTTGAGCTTGAGACTCCTTTATTCTATGAATTCATTTGTTATCATCAAAATCCATGTGTAAATATATAATTACACAAAACTTGAAACCTTAGGTTTAACAATCTCCCCCTTTTTGATGATGACAAATACTTGATAGAACCTGAAGCCTGTATTAATACTTAAGCTCCCCCTGAGAATGTGCGTTAGTTTTTCAAAAAAAAAAAAATAAATATAATTCCAAGCATATATAACAAGTTTAACAATTTAAACAATATTAATGTTCTAGTCTAAAACTTCTCCCCCTTTTGGCATCATTAAAAAGGATCGACAGCAAGTAAATAGACTGAAGAAAACGGTGCGTTAAAAAACACTGTAGATAGTTGAAAAAGAGAGCCGTCCGTGACCCGACAAGTCCTGCAAAGCCTCGAGGCCTAACTCTATGAATTTAGTGCGGTTGAAGATAGAAACAAATCGCCTGATGTTGTTGACAAACGAGATTGAAGGCTCCGAGTTTCTAAAAAAAATGTCTTTTTCACTGATCGGGAAAAAACACATTGCTCTTTGACTTGGATGATAGCTCGTCTTGTTCTTTATACTATCTCTATAAAAACAGTCTTAAAGTTCATCCAATCCGCATCAAGTTTTCTTCTTATCTCTATAACTCATCTGCATTCCTTCAACATTCTCGCTTTAAGTTTTCAATTCCTTTCTCAATGGCTCATTCTTCTACATCTCAACCTCCTGTCCTTTCTGCAGCTGCCATTGGTGCTATGTTGCAGCAAGAAAATAATAGTATGGCAAATAAGTCAGACTCCGATGCTATCTACGACTTGGTGAGTCTCGGGACTCGCTACTCATCCTCTATTGTTGCTTTTTCCCAGCGGGTTCAAGCAAAAAACCATGAGGTTGAAAAGCTTAAGGAACAAATTGTTGTACTTCAACGAATTGTTCAAGAGTCTCACACAAGGGAAGGAATCCTTCGGCAGAAGAATAAAAAGTTGAAATCTCTATTGGATTCTTCATTCCGCTTGCCAGTTCCCATGAATAGGGATGACATGATATTGTATGAAGAGAATGAGCGTCTCAAACATGAGGCTAAGAACCTCAAGTTTATGTAAAAGTATTTAAGAAAAATCTATCTATTTTTATGAACTTTGATCTGTCTTTTAAGAGATATTCATAATATGCATCATACCTATTTCTCTTCTAATCATAGATAATCTATCTTCTGGTAAAGGTTTTGTGAATATATCTGCTAACTGATCGTGTGTGTTTGTGAACTCTAGTACTATATCGCCTTTCTGCACATGATCTCGAAGAAAATGATATCTTATTTCAATATGCTTAGTTCTAGAATGTTGTATTGGGTTTTTTGAAAGATTTATAGCACTTGTATTATCACATTTGATTGGAATGTGATTATACATGAGTTTAAAATCTTCAAGTTGTTGCTTCATGTAAAGAACTTGAGCACAACAACTACCCGCAGCAACATATTCTGCCTCAGCAGTAGATAGTGCAACAGAATTTTGTTTTTTACTAAACCAGGAAACTAATGCATGACCTAAGAAGTGACATGCTCCACTAGTGCTTTTTCGATCTATTTTACAACCAGCATAATCTGCATCTGTGTAGCTGATTAGATCGAAAGATGTGTGTTTAGGGTACCATAACCCTAGGTTAATTGTACCACTAAGATATCTAAGAATGCGCTTAACTGCAATTAAATGAGATTCTTTTGGAGATGATTGAAAACGTGCACATAAACACACACTGAACATAATATCTGGTCTACTGGCTGTCAAATATAATAAGCTACCAATCATACCTCGATATACTTTCGAGTCAACTGTCTTACCGGATTCATCTTTATCAAGTTTAGTAGATGGGCTCATTGGTGTTCCAGTTTCCTTAGCACCTTCCATCCCAAACTTCTTCAGCAATTCCTTAATATATTTTGATTGATTGATGAATGTCCCACTTTTTACTTGCTTAATTTGCAATCCGAGAAAGAATGTAAGTTCTCCCATCATGCTCATTTCAAATTCATCCTGCATAGTCTTAGCAAAAACTTGACACATATTTTCATTAGTAGCACCGAATATTATATCATCAACATAAATCTGAACCAAAAGAATATCATCATTTTCGTATTTAATGAAAAGAGTTGTGTCGATTTTTCCTCTTGAGAAACCTTTTTTAATCAAGAAACCACTGAGTCTCTCGTACCACGCTCTAGGAGCTTGTTTGAGTCCATATAGTGCTTTTGTGAGTTTGAAAACATGATTTGGAGAAATATGATTTTCAAAACCTGGAGGTTGCTCAACATATACCTCTTCATTTATAAAACCATTTAAGAAAGCACTTTTAACATCCATTTGAAAAAGTTTGAAATCTTTATAACAAGCATATGCAAGTAGCATTCGAATAGCTTCTAATCTTGCGACTGGTGCATATGTCTCATCATAATCAATTCCTTCTTCTTGATTGTAACCTTGGGCTACAAGTCGAGCCTTATTTCTAGTAATGACTCCGGACTCATCTTTCTTGTTTCTAAAAACCCATTTTGTTCCAATAATAGTATGATTTTTGGGTTTAGGAACAAGTGTCCAAACATCATTTCTTTCAAATTGATTAAGCTCTTCTTGCATAGCTAGAATCCAAGATTCATCAAGAAGTGCTTCATCAATATTTTTAGGTTCAATCTGAGATAAAAAAGCAGTATGATTGCAAATATTTCTAAGAGATGATCGAGTGCTTACACCTTGTGAAGGTTCTCCCAGAATTTGTTCCACTGGATGATCTTTCACAAATTTCCACTGTTTGGTTGCATCTCGTATTAAATTTTGATGATCTTTCCTGATGTCTCCATGTTGGACTTCCTCTATTGTGTTCTCTTTGTTGAGATTGAGACTTTCTGTATTATTTATACCTCCTGTTTCTTCATCAATGGATTTCTTGGAGAGTAGAGAATTAGATTCATCAAATACTACATGCATAGATTCTTGTACAGTTAAAGTCTTTTTATTGAATACTCTATAAGCTTTACTATTTGTAGAATACCCGAGAAAAATACCTTCATCCGATTTTGCATCAAATTTGCCTAAATTATCCCTGTCATTCAAAATAAAACATTTGCATCCAAATACATGAAAGTAACCAATGTTGGGCTTTTTCTCATTCCAAAGCTCATAGGGGGTTTTATCTAATTTAGACCTTAACATAACTCTATTTATAACATAACATGCAGTACTTACCGCTTCGGCCCAAAAATAACTAGGCAAGTTGTTCTCATTAAGCATTGTTCTTGCCATCTCTTGAAGAGATCTATTTTTCCTCTCTACTACCCCATTTTGTTGAGGAGTTCGAGGAGCAGAAAAATTATGCACAAAACCATTTTCATCACAAAATGTTTCAATATTTTTATTAACAAACTCTTTTCCCCTATCACTTCGGATACTTGAAATAGTATAGCCCTTTTCATTTTGAATTCTCTTGCATAACTTGGTAAAAGCATTATGTGCCTCATCTTTATGAGCAAGAAAGATGACCCAAGTATATCTAGAGAAATCATCAACAATAACAAAAGCATAATATTTTCCTCCTAGACTTGCAACTCTATTTGGTCCAAAAAGATCCATGTGTATCAGTTGCAGTGGTCTAGTAGTGGAAATATATTTCTTGGTTTTAAAAGAAGTTTTTGTTTGTTTACCAAATTGGCATGCATCACAAATTTTGTCTTTAAGAAAATTTGCCTTTGGTAAACCTCTCACAAGATCATTTTTTGAAAGTTTGGAAATAAGTTCCATGTTGGCATGACCTAGTCTTCTATGCCATAACCAATTAGTTTCATTTTGTACTGAAAAACAAATAGCATCTTGTGAGGTAATTTCTTCAAAATCGATTGTATAAACATTATTACTTCTAAAGGCAGTAAAACAAATGTTATAATCATGATCATTCAAAATAATGCACTTATCCATTTTGAAAGTAACTGTAAATCCTTTATCACATAATTGACTTATACTCAAAAGATTATGTTTTAGACCTTCAACAAGTAGAACATCTTCAATTATGAGAGAAGATTTATTACCAATTTTACCTATTCCCACGATCTTCCCTTTCGAGTTGTCTCCAAATGTCACGTGTCCTTCTTCTTTAGATCTAAGATCAAAGAACTTAGTCTTGTCTCCCGTCATGTGTCTTGAACATCCACTATCTAAAAACCATTTGTTTTTGCTTGTAGAGGACTTCATGCATACCTATAAAAACAATTAAAATGATTTTTCTTGGTACCCAAGTTCTTTGGGTCCTTTATTTATTAGTATTAGAAGAAACAAGATTTTTAGGTACCCATATGGCCCTAATAGTCATTGTATGTTTTCTTCTAATAGGACAAGTATGATAATTATGACCATTTCTATTACAAAAATTACAAATAGCATGTGACATATATGAAAATCTTGAATGATTATAATAGTATCCTTTTTTGACAAACTTATTATGAAAAGAATTTTGAATATTAGACTTTGATGTAGAAGGATTATCAAAGAAGTTTTTATAAGGTTTGAACTTTTGTTTTGGCATATATCCCAAGCCTGCCTTGTCAAAAACACATCTTTGACTACCAAGAAGTTTTTCAAAATTTCTTTTTCCATTCGTAAAGTTTTCAACAATATTTTCTAAATCAGTTTTCTTTTTCTTCAACTCAAGATTTTCGTCTTTCAAAACAATATTTTCTTTTCTTAAAATATCAATTTCGTTTGTTAAAGAAGAATTTTTCTTTTTCAAAGCAGTATATTTGATACCCAATTTTTCAAATTCTTCATATACCTCTTCTAAAACATTTTGCAATTCTTCATATGAAGGATTTTCAATATTATCAAAATTTGTTACCTCAATATCATCTTTAGCCATAAGACAGAGATTTGCTGATTCTTCATTGCTTGCTTCACTATCTGAGCTACTTGAATCATCATCCCATGTAGCTTTCATTGCTTTCTTGCCTTTGTTTCGATCTTTCTTTAGCAGGGGACAATCTGGCTTGATATGACCAGGCTTATTGCATTTATAACAAATTAAAGTATCATTTTTACCTGAATCTTTCTTGGAAAACTTTTTGAATGATTTCCTCGGAGGAGTTTTATTTTTCTTTAAGAATCTCTGAATTCTTCTTGTTATCATCGCAACTTCTTCATCTTTATCGTCATTTTCCTCATCTTCATCACTTTCACTTTCATGAGGAACAGCTTTAAGTGCCAAGCTCTTCTTTGGCTTTCCTTCTTCTTCTCCTCTTTTCAATGTGTACTCATGGGTGATAAGTGACCCGATGAGTTCATTCACTTCGAGCTTCTTGAGGTCTCTAGCTTCAAGAATCGCTGTCACTTTTGATTCCCAACGTTTTGGTAGAGAGTTGAGAATTTTTCTTACCATTTCCACTTTGGAATAAACTTTGCCAAGAGCTGTCAAGCTGTTTATGATGTTAGTAAAACGAGTGTGCATGCTAGAAATAGATTCATCATCATTCATCTTAAACATTTCATATTCATGAGTAAGAATATAAATTTTTGATTCCTTAACTTGAGAAGTTCCTTCATAAGTAACTTCCAAGTTATCCCAAATTTCTTTTGCCGTAGCACAAGTCATTACTCTATTAAACTCATTACCATTGAGAGCATTATATAATAAATTCATAGCAGTTAAATTCAAAGTATAAAGTCTATCGTCTTCACGATTAAACTCTTCTTCTTCCTTTTTGACCTTTACTCCATCAACCACTTTTGTTGGAATATAAGGTCCATTTACAATGCATTTCCAGATTTCTCGACCTTGAGCCTGAAGGAATATTCTCATTCTAACTTTCCAGAATGAGTAATTGTCTCCACAAAAGAGTGGAGGCCGACTGCTAGATTGACCTTCACCAAATGAAGCTGCAATGTTAGCCATAAGATCTTAACTCAAAAGATAGTTAATCTTATAATAGAGCTTTAGCTCTGATACCAATTGTTGCCCAGATGACTAACACAAGAGGGGGGGTGAATTGAGTTGTTTTTAAAAAAAATAACAATTATAAATCAAATATACAATATAAAATATAAACAAAATATGAAACAGCAATAAATATAAAGAGTAAGGGTAAGAGAGAAGCAAACTCAGTATGTTAACGAGGTTCGGCCCCACTGCCTACGTCCTCGCCTCAAGCTACCCCTTGAGGATCCCCGAATTCACTATTCAATCTCCTTCAGGTGGAGATAGAAACCTATTACACCTTTGAACAACACCGCTACAAAGGATCCGTGTAGAACACCCTCTACACTTGCAATCACCTTACACGTGGTGATTCAACGATTCCCTGTGTAGAACACTTTCTACACGCACAAGGGTTGTACACACCCTTTTACTGATACAAGAATTGATAGTGGGTAGGATATCAGAAAACACTCCTCAATGAGTGAAATAAGAACAATACAAGCACAAACTATATCTCTCAAAATGAACAAGGGTTAAGGCTCAATGCTTAGAGAAGAGAGAATGAAAGCTTTGAATGAGAGTTGTATGCTCTTGGTGTTGTGAATGTGAAGCTCTCAAATGATCTATTTATAGGCATATGAGACTTCATATTCAAATTTAAAAAGATTCACATGTCAAAGACATCATCATTCACTTTTCAAAAATTTCAAACCTAATCTTTTTACTTTTTGCATGTGACAAAATGAGCACATTTTGCTTTTCAAAAAAATCAAATCAAATCTTTTACTTTTTGCATATGACAAAAGGAGCACAATTTGCTTTTCAAAAATTTCAAACCTAATCTTTTACCTTTTGCATATGACAAAAGGAGCACACTTTACTTTTCAAAAAATATTCAAACAAATGCATCTTCTTTTTGCATAAGTCAAGAAAATCATCAATCACTTTTGAAAATATTCAAAAAAAAACATGCAAATGTGAAAGATGACAATCAATCATCTTTAATATTTTCAAAATTCAAACCTTTAATCATGACATGCACATGTGAAAGATGACAATCAATGATCTTTCAAAATATTCAAATTTAATTTTCAAAAATATTCATGCACATGTGGAAAATGTATTTTAATGCTTTATGATAAAATATTAATTTTGAGCCTTAATCCTAATTTCGAATTTTAAGAGATTTACAACATTACTCTATGACTTTAATGTGAACTTGTTCCCTTCTTGCTCATGCTTGGTTCCTTGATGTGGTTGACTCCATTGTGTGGACAACTTCAGTTTAAGACTCCTTCATTCTTTGAATTCATTTGTTATCATCAAAATCCATGTGTAAATATATAATTATACAAAACTTGAAACTTTAGGTTCAACACATCCCAAATATAATAAACAAAACACACATTTTAAACATATTAATGTTACAATCCCAAATATGATAAAAACATATATCTAAACAAATTTAGAACTTGAAGAAAGAAGTGGGTCATAAGTGCTAATGGTTTTTTGAGTTTTAGGTCTAAGGGTATAAAGGGAAATCTTATTTTCTTAACGGGTCATATCGGGTTGACCCGTTAGTGACCCGACAAACAATTGTATCTCAATGGGTCAATCCGTTTTGACCCGAACCTTTTAAAACTAAACCCTAACCCGCTTTTATCGTGTCGTGTTCATGTTAGGTTAACAGGTCGTGTCACATATTGCCACTCCTAATTATTATACCATCATTCTCCAATTTCTTCGTTTTTCAGCCCATGGTCATTTTTTCTAACGAGTAACCCGAAGTCATTTAATGTCCTCTATTTTCGTTTGGAAAAGTCTGTTTGCAGTCACAACAAAGGCCTGCGCACGGACGGTTGCCACGTTGGAGTCAAACTCACCGTTTAGCTTAATGAGTCAAACACACCGTTTAGCTTAATGAGATAAATGCCCCCTCCCCCTCGTTCCGTTTCCCTCTTCATCTCCCCTGAGTGTTCTCCCTCCCCGTGTTCCCCAGTACCCTAACCCTAACCCCAAATCACCGATCCCCCAAGTGCTGTTTCCCTCTCCCTCTCTCCTATTTCTATAATTTTGTGTTCCCCTATTTCTGTAATTTGGTGTTCTCCCTCTGCGAGTTCATTCGCGAGTACTATTTTTTGTTTCTCCATCCGTATCTAACCCTAACCCCAAATAGGTTTTTTTTCCTACCGATCCCCCCGAGTCCTGTTTCCCTCTCCCTCTCCCCTGTTTCTCTATTCATAATTTCGTGTTCTCCCTCCTGTTCATTCCCGAGTACTGTGCGAGAATTTCATCAGCTTTTCAAGGTTTGCCTCTCATTCATTTCAATGCTCTCACCCCCTTTCATTTATGTACGGTTATGGTTGATAGTGAGTAGATATTGTCAGGATGCATCTTTATATATGAGTCTATATTTATTTCTTTTTGTTTTGTTCATCTTTATCATACCTTGGCTTACGAATGGAGAATGGCAGTACAAAGTTGCTCTTATTTTATTTGTATTTTCCTAACAGTTAAGTCATTTATTATCTATCAAAAGCCTTTACCCATAAATATGTGGATTTCTTTGTAATGAACATGTTGGGAATTGCTGTTATGTAACTAAGGAAATGGTTGCTCTTGTAAACGATGGCTGTTGTGATGAAAATATGAAATGTAGGAAAGGTGTTTGTGAAAATGATAAAGAGAATGCCAAGTATAACTGAGTCTATTGTTCACTTGTTCAAATGGCATGCCAATCATAATTGTCAATTGCCTTTTCAATGGCTAGTCTTAAACCTTGTCATGTGGAGTACTAGGAAATTAAACCCTTTCTTATGCAATGTCCAGCATGTTGTTTGGATCATGAACTGTTTGGATTAGAGCACACATCCCAATTTTCGGACATGAGGTGAATATTGATACTTTCTTGTGTACACCTTCTCGGTGCTATTTTTTATCGGTAAATAACAGCTTGCTAATTGACTAACAGTACTTTATGGTAGTTTGGTTGAGAAGATGAGATTATCTTATGGCTGTTTAGCATCTCCATGGTGTTCAACGTGCATTTGACTAACAATAACTAAGAAACATCAACCAAAATTAACATTTTAATAAGCCCTTGATATGAATGACAGAGACTGAATATTAGTCTAAGAAACATCAACCCACTCAAACTCGGAAACCCACATATATTACCCAAACAATGCCTGAATCTTACTCATTTTATTTTTTATTTTTTTTTCCTGTTTTTTGAGAACTTTGATAAAGACACAACTTGAGCCAAGACAGATACTTTGCCAGCTCAAATATATTACTAATCTTAGGATGTTGTGACAAATGAGAATTCAGCCCTAAAAAACATGACCATATATATTGTTTTCTTTTTCTTGTTTCGCGTGGAGATTTTATTTATTTATTTTGATGTTTATTTATAATTTTCCTTTAATCCTTAATCCTTTCATCAGGAAAAAGAATTAAGAATGTCATCATCAGTTTCTTCAGCATCTCTTGTTAATAGCACATTGAGTACTATCCCAATGTGCAGTTGTGGGAAAGAAGCTGTACTTAGAATATCAAATATTCCAAGAAATCCTGGACGAGCATTCTTTGGGTGTCCAATGTACAACAAAGAGGTAAATGCAATTAATTGTACTTGTGTGTTTCTATTTACATATTAATTGTACTTGTGTGTTTCTAGAATGAATTGTACTGCAATTTATGTGCTACACAGGGATTACCACACTGCAAATATTTTAAGTGGGCAGATGGTAGTGAATACAAAGAGCAAGCCCTTGTAAAGAGAGAAGCAGAAATATTAAGTAAAGATAAAGAACTTAAAAAGAGAGAAGAAGAGATTGGGAAGAGGGAGTTGGCATACCACAATGATGAAGCCCAACTTCGAAAGAGAGAAGAAAAGATTGACAAGAGGGAGTGCTGCACTCCACAACGATGAAGCTTATCTTCGTAGGCAAGAAGCCGACATGCGGCATGCACGCACGCTGCTTTGTGGGCAATGGCTAATGTCCATAGTACTTTATTTGTATTTGATACGCTCGAAATGATGAACACTTTGTATTTGTATTTGATAGGAACTTAGCGTTTGTAAGTCTAGACTAAAATGAATGTACTTGAGACTTTATTTGTAAAAAGTCTAGACTTTTTTTGTTCTTTAATGTTCCACTGTTTATTAACAAAGTAGGTAGTATTAAGAAAGTTGTTATTCTCATGTATGTGGAACATTTTTGTATTTTGTGGAAAGTCTTTGTATTTATTGAGACTTGCAATGCAAAGCTTGTATTTTAAAATTCATTGTCCCCAGGTTTTGACCCGACATGAGTCGAACTTAGCAAGAAAAATACTGCATTGTTACATTCCCATGTTTATCTTATTCATTCTGCATGTACTACAAGTTAAGTAAGAATTTAATAAAACCTGCTCTTCACATGGCAAGAAAAATACTGCAAAAACATGGGAATGTAGTCTGCAACTTCTGCATGTACTGCAAATTCACTAAGAAAATAATAAAACATGCTCCTCACATAGCAAGAAAAAGACTACAAATACATTCTCATAAAATCTGCAAATTCTGCATCTACTGCTTTTGTCACTAAGAAAAATACTGCAAATACATTCCCACGCATAAAAGGTGGTAACCACGCATGAGGCATTGGACCGTAGTAACTTGGCATGTAGTTTGAAACGCCTGAATAAAGTGGTCTTGATATGTCCTAACATGCAACAACATGAGGACTTCAACCCAAGTGGCCAATGAGTACACATAAAATAAACACACACCAATTGTTGAAAGAGGTGTACAATACCGGAGTTGATGGATTAGTGATAGGAGGTGTTATGCGGGATGCATCTTCTTTCTCTTTTCCCCATCTTCACAATTCCAAATATAACTACCTTAACAATGAAAGCAAGTCGCTCATTCTCAATAATGAAAGCAAGATGCATGCACACACGAGTAAAAAATAAAAAAAATATGGGATCCACATGCAGATATTTTTTCATAAAATAAGATATTTTTTCATAAAATATATAAAGATATTTTTCCAAACAAGAGTGACAGGGTTCATGAGTTCAACAAGTTTCTTTAGTCAACCCAACTACAGAGTTTGCATCTTTAGATTCCTACAACATTAGCCAAATCATAACTCAATTCATCTTTCCCTTCCTACAGTCATTCCCAAATACATAAAGAAACTCATCTTCAGTTTCCTACAATCATTCCCAAATACATAAAAGAAATGCAACTTCAGAAAAGAAATGCAACTTCAGCTTCCTACAATCACTCCCAAATATATAAAGAAATGCATTTCAGCTTATACAAAATGTAATACAAAAACACCCTAACAGAACATCGTTTTAAGATTCCCAACTCTACTTTACGTTGTTGTTGCACCATCTCAGCTAGCATTCTTTTTTGCTTTACCTGATACAATCAACCTCAATTAATTAACAGTTTGCATAAAAGTTTGCAATACAATCAAAGTAGTTTCAAATACTCAATATGTCAAAATCCAACATGGGACCAGCAAGTAATCCCACTTCCTAAAGTAAGCAGATACCATATATACCAGCATAAATATCAACACACATCATCTCAAACCAACACACAAATGAAATATACTATCCCATGCCACCAGCACACAACATCCCAAGTTACCATGGCACAACTTCCATATAAGAAAATTCATCAATCTGGAATGAAAATTCATTGTCTGACAGTTTTGAGATAGGATGAGTTTATCAGACTAATGGCAAAAAAAGAAAAACTGAGGCAGCAGTTTTTAGCAAAAAAATATGCTCTATAGACAGACATTATTAACATGGTTTCGAAGGTGATATGGCAGCTGCATATTCATCAACATATGTGCTGCAAAATCTACTGCTAGAAATATGCTAAAAATCTGCTACATTGCTTAAAATCAGCTTCATTTTTATAATATAAAAATATGTTGCTAAAAATATGCTGCAGCCAGCATTCACTCAAAAAAATCTGCTGCATTCACTTGAAAATCTGCTGCATTAACTCAAAAAAAATCTGCAAGTTCACTCAAAAAAAAATCTACTGCATTCAAAAAAGACATCTCCAAGTTCACTCAAAAAATATCTGCAAGTTTCTAGTTCAGCATTCATGCAGTTAGGTTTTCGCTATCATATATTTCTGATGTATTTGGGTTGTGCCCCTTTGCACTTTGAGTAAAGTTTACCATACTTATCAAAAAAAGTATTTGGAGTCGGCTATAAAAGCATCTGATGTCACTTCTCTATACAAGTTGGTATTTCTATCAGAGCATATGCCATCATGCCCTTTAACCATAGTCAATTTGGCCTTTTCCATAACCTTGTAAATTTGTAATGGCTTCATTAACAAATTAATAGGGGTTTTCATAGTAAAGCCCATAAGATAATATGTCAAGCAAAATCCGATGATGGAATATTCAATAAATACTTAAGGTTTTTCTCCATGGCTTTGCAACAAAGATAATAAGCTATGTTAATACATATAGATAAATATAAAAAGATTAATTGTATATTGAACAAGAGATTATCCGTCTTAGACTTTTTCATTCTGATTTCTCAACTCTATTATACTAGGCAAGCTAACCTTAGATAATTGCAAAAACTTTCCAACAAAATCTTTTATATAATCTGAAGCAAAACCACCTACGACATATTTTTTTATTTATTAACCCTACAAATTCTTAATATATTATCTTAGGAAAGGGAGGCACAACATCTTGGAAATGGGATAGTGGAGTGGAAAACCCTCTTTACCTTCTCAATGACCCGACGGCCCAGGTACTCTTCGCTCCTACCCCGAGTCTCAGCACGCTGAGGCACTGGATACCTACAAACATAGCAACGTACCCAGAAGTTGAATCTAAAAAGCATATAAAACCTAAGAAGGGCGTTCAAAATTATAGACATACATGGGTGTAGCCGCAGCAAGCCAAACTTGAAAAAGAACAAAAAAAGTAAAAAATAAAAAATAAAAGAACCCAGAAAGGATGAGATCTGCGATTTCCAAACCTAAGAGATGAAGAGGTATGAGAGATGAAGAGGTCTGAGAGAAGGATGATATCTGCGATTTCCAAACTTGGGAGATGAATAAGTCTGAGAGAAGGATGATATGCGATCCAAGCTTGAATTAACATTTCTTCCCGCTGTTTTGCTTTTCATTCTTTTTCTACTTTTTATTTTATTTTTTTTAATATAATTGATGACGTGGCATTTTGCCACGTCAAAGGCGTTCGCGCGAAGGCACGATTATGTGCCTCTCCCTAGCACTACTCCTTTCGTTTTGGTCCTTTTTAGTGATCTACTAGACATGTGATTTTCCTTCATCTCTAATCTTCATCCTTAGCATATATTATGCTATCATATATAATAGTAAAAACCACACAAGAATTTCTATCCTGCTATGATTGAGGAATCTAATCCTTCCAAATATTTAGTAGGTTCAATGTCTCTTATATGATGTCATTAATCCCAAACCATGTGGATTGAAAATGTCGTGAAGGTTAGTCATGCTTTCCTTGCCTCTCTGCTATGACACCATATCGACTAGCTTAAAAGAAATATGAAATTCATTACCATCATTTCTCATAAGTCATGATTCCATTTGATTGCAGTCCCAAAAATAGAAGAAAAATACAGGTAGTAGATGAAATAAGGAAGAGGAAAGTGAAGGAAACGAAAAAAGGATAAGAAGATGAACCAAGATTATGGTAGTGACGCTAGGGTAATAGATGAGGTTGAGTTCTTGATGTTCGTTGCAGCATAAGGCTCGAAGGGGTAAAAGAAAAGCTGAGATGTTGAAGGGGATGTGTGGACCAATGATGACAAACAGGCAAAAGATCAAACTCTTTTCAGGCAAACTCTGCTTTTACAAAAAAAGAAGCATGTAACTCCTTATAGAAATAGTAATAACCAACAGATGAATCCTACAAAATAAATAAATAAATAAATCATCCTAAAACACCCAATTTCAACCTGATGATAATCCTATTCCCAAATAAACAACTAATAACAAATACTCCTAAGTAAATTCGATTATAACACAACTCTATTTCCTCAACTGCTCAGCGACCAATGGAATCCTTCTTAGAAATGACCTTTGCATTGCTTGTGGAGTCCTTTATGGAAAATTGCTTCTTCTGACGAGTCATCAGCAGCAGCAGATCAGCATGATTTCTATCACATGACTTGTGTGCTAAAACGAAATTGTAAACCTCACCTCAAACACTTGTTATACAAACATGATCAACCATGCAAAACTGCACGCTCTTAGCCCTTCTTGCTCTGTTGAAGAATTATTTTTTTTTTCCTTTTTCCTGTTTAATTTTCTTTTGTGTCTTTCAAACAAGAAAAAGCTTTCAACATTAATCAAACGTATCAAGAAGGCTGCCGTTCATAAAATCACAAAATATTAGTTATGTAAGGAAAGTAACGTTTTCATCATCCACATAATTTCTTACATGTCAGGGAGACTTAGATTTTGCAAACCCTTTAGCTCTCAATACAAATGCAGGGTAGAGTTCCTAGCAGCAGCCTTGAATCATCACTTGTTAATTTGTAAATTTTCAACAAAACCACATCTCATCCATTTCATTGTGGTTTACATATGCTTTCCTTCTTCTGTTGGAGAAAAACTCCCTTCCAACCATGAAATAGTTATCATCCTTTCAGGGGGGAAAATATTAGGTTACCTAGAAAAGTGAGATGATTTGAGAATTATGATTTCAAGATGGGGTAATCTTCAACCTCAGAACAAATATATTATGATCATCAATGGACTCCCAGTGTGAGGTCACTCTCTAATTTTTCAACATGACCTGGACTTTGGTTTTTGTGCTTAATTTTGGACTTGTTGAAACCTGACTTCAGCACTTCACATAATCAGACTGCGTTATAAAAGTGACCTCACACTGAGATAAAGTCCTTTAATTTCTGTTGGAGTTCTCCCACATCAATTGTGAAAGAGGCCGGTGGTCAGTTTATAGGTGTGAGAGAAAATCTTACCTCTTGAGCTAACTTTTAGGGTTGAGAGAGACCTAAGTACACTGGTATCAGAGTTAGGTTTACCAATAGCCTCGGCTCAACAATCTGCAGGAAAAACGAGTTGTTGCTGCTCCGACCCAAGGGCCGATTGACTCAGCTTATAATGTTGTCTTCCAAGCGTAGAAGCTGTCAAAGTAATACAAGGGTAAGTCCCAAGATCGAATTCACAGGGACAAAGGGATTATCAAAGCGTTTGTGAGATTTTCTTTGTGTAACAGATGTATCGATTATGAAGGATGAAAATTGATGTAGATCTATATTTTTAAAATTACCAAAACTAAGAGACTTAGAGAAAGTGTGTAGCAAATGAATTAATCTTGCAAGAAACAATAAACAAACACTTGGGTTGGGTTTGAAATTCTTTCTATTTCGGATTCTAGATAATTTCTCGATTAACAATCCAGTCAAGGAATTGATATTCGGAAGATAAAATTAAGCTCAAATTTTTGCAATATTTTCTCAAGAAATTCTCTAATTTACTAGCCAAATTTATATTCATAATCAATCGAAAGAGGCCTTGATAAATTCAAGCTTTTGTTGTGCCTTACGTCAACAACAAAATAAGAGCAAGAGCCGCAATCTATTTTCCTTTTGAATCCGACTAGTAATTTAGTGAAGTCAACATGACACAACAAAATATTGCATCACACTAGAATCTAAAATAAATTCAATCTTATTCCACAACCCAAGCTATAGAAATTAGTTACACATGATATTTTTAGTAGCAAAAATAAATCTAAGTAGAACCATATCAAAAACTATAACAAGGTAATAAAATTGAAACTAAAAAGGAAATAAACTTCAAACTAACAAGGAAATAAACTTGAAGCTAATAAGGAAATAAACTTCAAATTAACAAGGAAATAAACTTGAAGCTAACTAGGAAATAAACTTGAAGCTAATAAGGAAATAAACTTCAAATTAACAAGGAAATAAACTTGAAGCTAACTAGGAAATAAACTTGAAGCTAATAAAGAAATAAACTTCAAATTAACAAGGAAATAAACTTGAAGCTAACTAGGAAATAAACTTGAAGCTAATAAGGAAATAAACTTCAAATTAACAAGGAAATAAACTTCAAACTAACTCCTCCCCTACGTCCAAAAAACTAGTTTTTATAAGTGTTGCCCGTGTGTTTCATTTCTTGAATGTGCTTTGCTTTTTTCTGCATGTGTTTCTATTTTCTGCATGTGCCTCTTGTTTCTATCCGTGTGATGCATATGCTCCAGCTGTGAGCTTCACTTTCTGCATGTGTTCTCTTTTATCCTCTGCATTTCCATGTGATGCTGTCCGTGTGATTCTGCTGCTGCTTCTTCTATTTTTTTCTGCATGTGTGCTGCATATTACTTTCTGCATGTGTGCTGCATATTACTTTCTGCATGTGTGCTGTCATTGCATGTGCATGTGTATTTTCTGCTTTTGCTTTTCTGCATGCTGTTTCTTAACTTTCTGCATGTGCTTTCCATGTTTTCTGCATGTTAGTTGAACTTTCTGCATTGAATTTCTGCTGCTGTCCGAGTGATGCTGCTGTGTGCTGTTTCTTCATTTTCTGCTGCTGTTTCAAGTGCTGTCCGTTGGTTTTCCTGCATGTGTTTCTTAACTTTCTGCATGTGTTTTGCTTCTTTTATTTTTCTGCATGTGTGCTGCATATTTTTCTGCATTTATTTTCTGTTTTCTGCATGTGTTTTGTTCTCTTTATTTTTCTGCATGTGAAGTTGCTGTCATCCACTTTCTGCATGTTACTTTCTTGCATTTTCTGCATGTGCCTTGCTTCTACTATTTTTCTGTTTCTTCTGCTGCTGTTTTGCCGTGTATGAGTGGTTCTTGAGCTGCTTTGCTTCATGCCCGAGTGCCAAGTTCTTGCATTAGTCGGCCCCACATCAAAATGCATGCATCTATGTTTAATTAGGGGTAATATATTATTTCACATGTCAAAGAAAATTAAGTCACATTATCTAATTAATACTCTTATTTTAACTCATAAAGCACTTTTACTCAAGATATTTAAGAGTATTAATGTCACATAATTGACCATTTATCACCGATGTGTGAGAGTAAGATTTGTAATGGTGCTAAACTCATTTAGCTGTGTGCTCTGGAATTTCAGGTTACATTCACCAATTTCGCCCCAAACCCAACTAAACAGAGTAATGGTAGATAATTTGGCCAACCCACAGATACATTTCATTCAGTTCATCATAACAGGAGCCAATCCTTTTAGTTTGCTCTATGCGTGTTATATAAAATGGTGAGCATTATTCTTCGAGGGAGAAAAGTAACTGGAATGTTTCTCCCAACCAAGCCGTTCCCTCCTCCTGTGCAAGTGCGCACACAGAGTAGCATGCACAGAGATTAAGACTGTTAGAATATATTGTTTGTATGAGGGTATATGGGTAACTTGTATTTAGGGTATATATATACTTGTATGTGCACTGTGAATAATAGAACAACGAATTCTCTTTGCATGTTCCTAAACGTTTTTGGAGTGATGGTGTTCTTACTGCTTGTCATCTTATTAATCGTATGCCTTCATCAGTTCTTAATGGTTCCTCTCCCTTCTCCGTCTTGTTTCCATCATCCTCACCTTTTTCTCTTCCACCAAAAATCTTTGGATGTGTTTGCTTTGTTCATAACCTTGGTCCAGGTTTTGATAAACTTGACCCCCGTTCTACCAAGTGTCTCTTTGTTGGTTATTCCCGGACTCAAAAAGGATATCGTTGCTATAGTCCTGCTCTTAGACGCTACTTCACGAGTGCTGATGTTACCTTCTTTGAGTCCATACCCTATTTTTCAAATACATCTTCGAGTGTTGAGTGTGATCCTCTACCATTACCTACTCTTACACTATCTCCCTCACACTCACCCGACCTACCCAAGCTCCTTCCCCAGTTCCTTTACAGGTTTACTCACGTCGCTTTCGGCCGCCGGCTCCCATGCCCCAACCAGTCGTGCCTCCATCTTCAGATCCTGAGTTGTCCAGTACTTCCGACTCTCTACCTATTGCTCTTCGCAAAGGTAATCGTTCTTGTGTTACTCAACATCCTATTAGTAAATTTGTTTCATATCATGCCTTATCCCCTTCATTCTCATGTTTTACATCTCAAGTTTCAAAACTCTCTATTCCTAAGACACTTCAGGATGCATTATCTGATCCGGGATGGAGGACAGCTATGGAAAATGAAATGGATGCTCTTCATCATAACGGCACATGGGATCTTGTTCCACTACCACCTGGTAAACAACCTGTTGGCTGTAGATGGGTATATACTATCAAATTTCATCCTAATGGTTCTGTGGAACGTCTGAAAGCCCGCTTGGTTGCAAAGGGCTACACTCAAACCTATGGCATTGACTACGAAGAGACATTCTCCCCAGTTGCCAAAATCTCTTCTGTTAGAGTGCTAATCTCTCTTGCTGCTAATTTAGACTGCCCTTATTTCAGCTGGATGTAAAAAATGCATTTCTCCATGGCGACTTGCATGAAGAAGTTTATATGGAGCAACCACCTGGGTTTGTTGCTCAGGGGGAGTATCGAGGTACTGTATGCAGGTTAAAAAAGGCATTATACGGTTTGAAACAATCTCCTCGAGCATGGTTTGGAAGGTTCTCTGATGCTGTATTGACATTTGGTCTTCACAGATGCCAAACAGATCACTCGGTATTTCACTTGCATAGTGATGCAGGTCACATTTTGTTGGTTGTATATGTGGATGATATTGTAATTACTGGGAGTGACTCTGCTGGAATTATTAGACTAAAACAATTTTTACATGATCAGTTTCAGACGAAAGACTTGGGCAAGCTTAGATATTTCCTTGGAATTGAAGTCAGTAGATCTAAAGAGGGTATCAACCTATCTCAGAGGAAATATGTACTTGATCTTTTGGAAGAAACCGGCATGTTGGGTGCACGACCTATTGACACCCCTATGGATCCCAATCGTAAATTCTTGAAAGAGGAAGGGGAGTTGTTTAGAGATCCAGGTATGTATCAAAGACTTGTTGGAAAATTGAACTATCTCACCATCACTAGACCAGACATCTCTTATGCAGTGAGT
This sequence comes from Carya cathayensis, assembly GCA_011037825.1. Classification (NCBI taxonomy): domain Eukaryota; kingdom Viridiplantae; phylum Streptophyta; class Magnoliopsida; order Fagales; family Juglandaceae; genus Carya; species Carya cathayensis. The sequence goes on from QGSO01000287.1 coordinate 1,705,627, forward strand.
GTACTGAGTCAGTTCTTACAAACGCCTAGGATCTCACATTGGGATGCTGTAATTCATATTCTTCGTTATCTCAAGCGAGCACCTGGTCTTGGAATACTATATCGACCAAATGGACATCTTAGGGTTGAAGCATTTTCAGATGCTGATTGGGCAGGATCTCCTTCAGATAGAAGATCTACTACGGGATATTGTACCTTTGTAGGAGGTAACTTGGTTACATGGAAGAGTAAGAAACAAACAGTAGTAGCTCGTTCTAGTGCGGAAGCTGAATACAGGGCAATGGCACATACTACTAGTGAGCTGACATGGTTACAACACTTTCTTCAAGAGATTGGTTTTCCAGCTCCTATCCCTCTCCAGCTATTTTGTGATAATCAAGCTGCACTGCATATTGCTTCTAATCCTGTGTTTCATGAGAGGACTAAACATATAGAGATTGATTGTCACTTCATTCGAGATAAGATACTAAGTGGTGACATTGCTACACCTTTTGTAAAGTCTGCAGATCAACTCGCAGATGTGTTTACTAAATCCTTGTGTTGGAGTCGATTAAAACCTATTTGTTTCAAGTGGGTTTATATGATGTAATGCCCAGCTTGAGGGGGAGGCAAGTAAGCTCGTATTCCAGTTCTAGAGTAGGGATAACCTTGAACCTGTAGAAGGTTTTATTCCAACCTAGAATAAAACCTATTTGATAACACGGACAGCTTAAACCTATCCTGGGTTAGTATAGGCTTATCCGAGGCAAAACCAAACGGGACAGACCCGATCCGAGACCGAACTGACCCGGTTCAGACCCGGGCCCGATCCAAGTAGACACATACCCGCCGAAACAGACCCGATATCGGCCGGTACAGAGTCGATTTCGGCAGATACAGGCCGGTTCCGGCCACTTTTCGGCCGATACATACCAGTTCAAAACCGGTACTACACTTTTTTGACCGGTTCATACTTGTTTTTCACCAGTACAGATCCGAAATTTGGTTTGTTGAGCTGGTTTCTATTTTTTCAGCGTGTGTTTGTTTGTTTTTTATCCATATTATAGTATTTTTCTCCATGGAGGCTAACTTTGAGTCATTATCTATTGCACCAAACATTAATATGCATATGACTACCGTGAAATTGAATGGAAAAAACTACATATTGTGGTCAAAATCTGTTGAAATGTTCTTGAAAGGTAAAAGTCTTCGTCGTACCCACTTGGTTGATTCAATGCCTGATTCAACTAGTTCTACCTTTGCTCAATGGGAGCAAGAAGATGCTCAAATCTGCTCCTTGATGTTGACTAGTATTGAGCCTAATATTTGTGCTAGTTTAGTACACTTTGACACAACTAAAGAGATATGGAGGCATCTCAAACAGATGTACTCGAGTGTTGAAAACACAACTCGTATTTATAAGTTGTGTCAATAATTTTTTAGGTTGGAACAGGGTGCTTTGGGCCTGGAAGAGTATTATTCTCAAGTGATAAGCATATGTGAGGAACTCAAAATTTATCAACATATCACCTCTGATGTTTCCATTATGCTAAAACAACGTGAAGAGTTCAACGTTGTTTGGTTTCTAGTTGGCCTGAAACTTGAGTATGAGTCGGTGCGCTCTCAAATCCTGGCAGCCCACAACTGCCCTCATTTCCTGATGTGTTCTCCCGACTTCAGCGAGCTACATTGTCTTCTGATCAGAGTAATGAGAGATCTGCCTTAGCTGCTTCTTATGTTGCTCCTGCTGGGCGTGGAGGTCGGAGTGGTAGAGGTGCACGTGGGGGACGTGATACTAGAGATAATCGCACTCGAGGTCGTGAATCTCGTAAGTGCACCCATTGTGGTCGCACTAACCACTCAGTGGATTATTGTTGGGATCTACATGGTAGACCATCTGGGTCCGTCAATCAAGCCACTTTCCAATCTGATCACAGTCAACAGCTCCAACCCATCTTCAAATATGATTAGTATATCGAAGGATGAGTATGAGCGGTTTTTGGGTCACACAGGGGCTTCATCTTCCACAGCTACTCTTACCCACTCAGGTATAGCATTGCATGTCTTGTCTCATCAAATCAAGTCCATGGATCATTGATTCAGGAGCTAATGAACATCTGATCGGTTTGTCTTCTGCCCTAACTAAGTTAAATACTGTACCATCTCTAAAAAGTGTCACTCTTGCTAATGGTTCTCTTGCTAAAGTTACAGGCATTGGATCCACTAAACTCACTGACTCCATATCCTTGTCATCTGTCCTATATGCTCCAAGTTTTCCTTTTAGCTTGTTGTCTATTAGTAAGATTACTCAAAATCTACAATGTTCAGTAACTTTTTATCCCTCTTCATGTGTTTTTCAGGATCTCAAGACGGGGAATAAGATTGGTACGGGGCATAAAGCTGGCGGTCTGTATTACCTTGATGGTCAACAGTCACTCACTCGAGCCCTTACAACCCCCTCATCATCTGCTTTTGAATGGCACTGTCACCTGGGTCACCCCTCACTTTCTCTTTTGAAGTGCCAAATTAGGAACTTGGGAAGTGTGTCTCCCTTCTCTTGTGAAGCGTGTCAACTTAATAAACACCATCGTGTGCCTTTTGTTCCTCGTATTGATAAACGAGTATCGAGTCCTTTTGAATTGGTTCACTCTGATATATATGGGGACCAATCAACATTGAATCAAACAAGTTTCAATATTTTGTTACTTTTGTTGATGACTACTCTCGTGTGACATGGTTGTTTTTTATGAAGACAAGATCTGAACTTCTTTCCATATTTCAAGTGTTCTGCAAATAAATTAAAACTCAATTTAACAAAAAGGTTCAGATTTTGCGTTTTGATAATGTTAGAAAATATCTATCTCGTACCTTTGCTACTTACCTAAGTGATAAAGGAATTGTTCATCAAACATCATGTTCATATACACCCCACCAGAATGGGGTGGCTGAACGCAAAAATCGACATTTGTTAAATGTAACCTGAGCACTATTGCTACATATGCATGTTCCTAAACATTTTTGGAGTGATGGTGTTCTTACTGCTTGTCATCTTATTAATCGTATGCCTTCATCAGTTCTTAATGGTTCCTCTTCATTCTCCGTCTTGTTTCCATCATCTTCACCTTTTTCTCTTCCACCAAAAATTTTTGGATGTGTTTGCTTTGTTCATAACCTTGGTCCAGGCTTTGATAAACTTGACCCCCGTTCTACCAAGTGTCTCTTTGTTGGTTATTCCCGGACTCAAAAAGGATATCGTTGCTATAGTCCTGCTCTTAGATGCTACTTCACGAGTGCTGATGTTACCTTCTTTGAGTCCATACCCTATTTTTCAAATACATCTTCGAGTGTTGAGTGTGATACTCTACCATTACCTACTCTTACACTATCTTCCTCACACTCACCCGACTTTACCCAACCCTCCTCAGCTCCTTCACCATTCCTTTACAGGTTTACTCATGTCGCTTGCGGCCGCCAGCTCCCATGCCCCAACCAGTCGTGCCTCCATCTTCAGATCCTGAGTTGTCCAGTACTTCCGACTTTCTACCTATTGCTCTTCGCAAAGGTAATCGTTCTTGTGTTACTCAACATCCTATTAGTAAATTTGTTTCATATCATGCCTTATCCCCTTCATTCTCATGTTTTACATCTCAAGTTTCAAAACTCTTCATTCCTAATACACTTCAGGATGCATTATCTGATCCGGGATAGAGGACAGTTATGGAAAATGAAATGAATGCTCTTTATCATAACGGCACATGAGATCTTGTTCCACTACCATCTGGTAAACAACCTGTTGGCTGTAAATGGGTATATACTATCAAATTTCATCCTAATGGTTCTTTGGAACGTCTGAAAGCCCGCTTGGTTGCAAAGGGCTACACTCAAACCTATGGCATTGACTACGAAGAGACATTCTCCCCAGTTGCCAAAATCTCTTTTGTTAGAGTGCTAATCTCTCTTGCTGCTAATTTAGACTAGCTCTTATTTCAGCTGGATGTAAAAAATGCATTCCTCCATGGCGACTTGCATGAGGAAGTTTATATGGAGCAACCACCTGGGTTTGTTGCTCAAGGGGAGTATCAAGGTACTGTATGCAAGTTAAAAAAGGCATTATACGGTTTGAAACAATCTCCTCGAGCATGGTTTGGAAGGTTCTCTGATGCTGTATTGACATTTGGTCTTCACAGATGCCAAACAGATCACTCGGTATTTCACTTGCATAGTGATGCAGGTCACATTTTGTTGGTTGTATATGTGGATAATATTGTAATTACTGGGAGTGACTCTGCTGGAATTATTAGACTAAAACAATTTTTACATGATCAGTTTCAGACGAAAGACTTGGGTAAGCTTAGATATTTCCTTGGAATTGAAGTCAGTAGATCTAAAGAGGGCATCAACCTATCTAAGAGGAAATATGTACTTAATCTTTTGGAAGAAACCGGCATGTTGGGTGCACGACCTATTGACACCCCTATAGATCCTAATCGTAAATTCTTGAAAGAGGAAGGGGAGTTGTTTAGAGATCCAGGTATGTATCAAAGACTTATTGGGAAATTGAACTATCTCACCATCACTAGACTAGACATCTCTTATGTAGTGAGTGTACTGAGTCAGTTCTTACAAACGCCTAGGATCTCACATTGAGATGCTGTAATTCATATTCTTCGTTATCTCAAGCGAGCACCTGGCCTTGGAATACTATATCGACCCAATGGACATCTTAGGGTTGAAGCATTTTCAGATGCTGATTGGGCAGGATCTCCTTCAAATAGAAGATCTACTACGGGATATTGTACCTTTGTAGGAGGTAACTTGGTTACATGGAAGAGTAAGAAACAAACAGTAGTAGCTCGTTCTAGTGCGGAAGCTGAATACAGGGAAATGGCACATACTACTAGTGAGCTGACATGGTTACAACACTTTCTTCAAGAGATTGGGTTTCCAGCTCCTATCCCTCTCCAGCTATTTTGTGATAATCAAGCTGCACTGCATATTGCTTCTAACCCTATGTTTCATGAGAGGACTAAACGTATAGAGATTGATTGTCACTTCATTCGAGATAAGATACTAAGTAGTGACATTGCTACACCTTTTGTAAAGTCTGCAGATCAACTCGCAGATGTGTTTACTAAATCCTTGTGTTGGAGTCGATTAAGACCTATTTGTTTCAAGTTGGGTTTATATGATGTAGATGTCCAGCTTGAGGGGGAGTGTTAGAATATATTGTTTGTATGAGGGTATATGGGTAACTTGTATTTAGGGTATATATATACTTGTATGTGCACTGTGAATAATAGAACAACGAATTCTCTTTCTCTCTCTTGTTTATCGTCTACAAAAGGAATACATTTTTACCTAACATTTAAATTTGTAATAGGGTTGCTTAAAAAAAATCTTATCACTAATGTACTAATGGGGAGGACATATTTGAAACGGGAGATTTGAATAGTTAGTTAAGATAATATGAAAGTTAAATATAATATTGTTATTATATTATTTTTTAATATTATTATTATTTTAAGATATAAAAAAATTAAATTGTTTATTATATTTTATTAAAAAATTTGAAAAATTTATAATGATTAGATGATATAAGTTGAAGAATTTCTTAATCCAAACCGGGCAGAATTGCATAATAAATTGCTCTTTGCCATTGCTAATGCAATTTGAAATGATCAAAAGTTCCAACTTACCATATATTTAAATTTAAAAATAAAAAAGCAAAAAGCAAACGGCATACGATATGTAAACTATACGTACCTGTAGGAAGAGGACTAATTGATCGAGGAGGATCAACCAATGGAGCATACATGTAGGTATCAGACTTCAGATACTCCCCAATCTTCTCGATTAACCTTTTGTTGTTGTTTTCTCTGATGGGTTCTCTCACTTCCGCTCCTAAGATCGCAAATTCCAATACATTGAAGCAAATATTTATAAAACCCCACAAGCAACACATTAAAATAAAACCCAAAGATATAATCGAAAAAGAAAAAAGGTAATTACTTTCAGCAGAAGAACGAAGAGTCTTAGATTGGGAAGAGATGAGAGGAGCAAACATGTAAGAATCCGATCTGAGATAGTCTACTACTTTCTTGAGCAGCNCTCCTATCCCTCTCCAGCTATTTTGTGATAATCAAGCTGCACTGCATATTGCTTCTAATCCTGTGTTTCATGAGAGGACTAAACATATAGAGATTGATTGTCACTTCATTCGAGATAAGATACTAAGTGGTGACATTGCTACACCTTTTGTGAAGTCTGCAGATCAACTTGCAGATGTGTTTACTAAATCCTTGTGTTGGAGTCGATTAAAACCTATTTGTTTCAAGTGGGTTTATATGATGTAGATGCCCAGCTTGAGGGGGAGTGTTAGAATATATTGTTTGTATGAGGGTATATGGGTAACTTGTATTTAGGGTATATATATACTTGTATGTGCACTTGAATAATAGAACAACAATTCTCTTTCTCTCTCTTGTTTATCGTCTACAAAAGGAATACATTTTTACCTAACATTTAAATTTGTAATAGGGTTGCTTAAAAAAAATCTTATCACCAATGTACTAATGGGGAGGACATATTTGAAACGGGAGATTTGAATAGTTAGTTAAGATAATATGAAAGTTAAATATAATATTGTTATTATATTATTTTTTAATATTATTATTATTTTAAGATATAAAAAAATTAAATTGTTTATTATATTTTATTAAAAAATTTGAAAAATTTATAATGATTAGATGATATAAGTTGAAGAATTTCTTAATCCAAACCGGACAGAATTGCATAATAAATTGCTCTTTGCCATTGCTAATGCAATTTGAAATGATCAAAAGTTCCAACTTACCATATATTTAAATTTAAAAATAAAAAAGCAAAAAGCAAACGGCATACGATATGTAAACTATACGTACCTGTAGGAAGAGGACTAATTGATCGAGGAGGATCAACCAATGGAGCATACATGTAGGTATCAGACTTCAGATACTCCCCAATCTTCTCGATTAACCTTTTGTTGTTGTTTTCTCTGATGGGTTCTCTCACTTCCGCTCCTAAGATCGCAAATTCCAATACATTGAAGCAAATATTTATAAAACCCCACAAGCAACACATTAAAATAAAACCCAAAGATATAATCGAAAAAGAAAAAAGGTAATTACTTTCAGCAGAAGAACGAAGAGTCTTAGATTGGGAAGAGATGAGAGGAGCAAACATGTAAGAATCCGATCTGAGATAGTCTACTACTTTCTTGAGCAGCTTTTTCTTGCTACGTTTAGTGGGCTTTCTCTTCTGCACTCCACGCAACGCTTTCTTCTTCTCCATTTCCTGTTTGATTCGGGAGAAAGAAAACCAGGCAAAAAAGCTCTATCGCACACTTCCTTTTTTTTTTTTGCCCTTTCCTCTGCGTTTCGTAAACAAACTTTGGTGGTGAGAAAGTTGTGGCGGTTGGGAACGTTGGAAACAGGTGTCTGTTGCTAAGATCCTTTGGGTGTCGTTTCTGAATTGAGTTTTAGAAGAGTCACGCGACACGTGGTGAGGGAAAAAATCTGTAACCGCTTTAGTGATAAATATTTGGATCATAAATAAGAATATTAAAAATAATTTTGCAACTACAAAGATACTTACTAATTTTTTTTAAAATCACGTTGAGTTGCTTTTAGTGGTAAGACTCAACTAAGATTAATTACTCGGTTTAATTTAATTTTAAATTAAATTTAATATCTAAATATTTAATTTTTAAATTATTAAATTCATATTAATTCAAAATTTCTTTACACGTAAGACTCATAATTTTTTTCAACTTGACACCTCTTTATATATAGGATCCATAATCTTTTTTCAACTTTTCATAAATAGTATTAAATCCATCTTAATATTCAAACAAATCTAAACTTATTTTAGAGGGGCCCACGTAACTTACTCTACCAACTCAACTAATTATTATTCATAAATCACCCAGTTGATCAGCTCAAACATCTAAACACAACCTAAATGATAGAGTTACAAGTAAAACATAATAAATATTTTTTAATTATCTAATACAATATTATAAAATAATAAGAGAATGATGATAAAATAGATGATGAATAATATTACTCAATAAAAAATATTAAATGTATTTACAAAAAATTTATAAAAGATTTACATATTTAGGAAGCGTGAATATAAAACTTTTATGTGAGTTCATGAGTTAGTATTATCCATCTTTATTTTTCACATCCTCTCTCTGATATCAACTTAGCGTACTGGAACAATCTTTCAAAGCTGCATTCACTGATCGCTTCTTTTCTTTCTTTTTTTTTAAGTGAAATGGAGAAGGGTCATTTTCTCGTACGTACAAATGTGATTGTTAGTGAAGTTATAGACAATCCTATGAATTATTTCAAGAGATTCAACAGCAGCAAATGCATGTATTAGTAGCAGATAGCGTCTGAAAAATCTTTTGCTATTTTGTTTGGAGCCGGCGCCAGACGTTGCTTTAGGAGTTGTGGAGGCGATGAAACTATATATGTCTTAATTAATATCTGTATTGAGGAATGTCTTCTTTGTATTCAACATATATAGTGTAGACAGTGAACTATCATGTTCTTAATCTATGAATGTATCAGAGTATTTATTCTAAAAAACAAACATACAAAAATTCTGCTTTCAATTCGTTAATATCAGTTATGCTAACGTGGGAAAATAGTTTACAAATTGATTTTGGGGCTTATTTGATTCATAGTTAGATATGGGCCTTTTTCATACAATGGGCCCGTTTCTCATTAAGAATACACACAGATTGGAAGGATATTCATATCCTTTTGTTTGGTGGTACTAGACAATACATAAGAGTTTTACTTCAAGATTCCTAAAAGCCTCAGAAGTCTTTTTCTTAATTTTTTTTAAATAAATTTTTAACAAAAATAAAATCCCTTGTTCCTATTCATTTATTTTTTAACCGAAATAAGTAACGACTATTCTTTCATTTTGAGAAATAATTATTTCACAAAGTACCACAGATATTCCTCATCATTTTGACGAGCCAAATAATAGAATAATTATTCTAGGGTAGTAGCTATGGCTTAAATCAAATATTTTGCAGGAGAAGGAGCTCCTATGGTAACACCCAGGAGGAATACTACGTTGGTCGGCCCCACCTCCCATTTTCTTAAAGTAAAAAAAAAATGAATAATATATATTTTATAATAGCTATTCCATCTGGAGTATTTATTCTAAGAAGGAAAACACTAGTATGCCCTCTCCACTTGTCCCCTCAAATGGTCACAATTTTATTTTATTTTACTTAGTGATTAAGGAAATGAGAAATGATTTTAAGTGTATTGGTGTATATTTTTATTTTTTACAAAAATTTAAATATGTGAAAAAAAAAAGAAAAAAAAATGCCTGACAATCTGATTGAGCGGTGGACTCTGAGCGGCAGAGTAGCACCGCTCAAGAAGGATTTTAATTTCCACTAGGGATTTGTGGAAATGATTTTTTTCATCCTGCAAGCATTGAGAAACTTGTTACTTATTCATTATATATGACTTGGTTCAGGTTGTACTCATTATTTTTCAGCTAGCTAGCTCCTTCGTTAATTAGTTTATATAAGTAGAATATTATAGCTGAAATATTAAAAAGGAAAAAGAAAAAGGAGTAAAGCCAAGTACTGTCGCATGCATGCTTGCTTTCCTTAGTTTATGGAAGAAATTATGACATTAATTGATTATATATAACACGTACATGCAGCTTATTTTGGTTGGCTTACAATATAATATTTATGCCACAATCTGCTTCCCAACTTTGTAAAGAAACATAAGTAGCGAGAAGTCTATATAAATTCGGTACAGCAGTCGTTTCTTCTTCCATTTAATTCCAAGTATTTGAGGTTGCACGTGGTATATATCAAACTTAATAATTAGCAGCTTGAAGACACGGGCCTAAGACCGTGTTTTAATGCTGCATTCCAAACAAGGTCGATCCGGTCGACGTCAATCGCCCCGACTTCATGGTGGGTCCAACCTTCAAGCAGATGAACCACTCCCCCCGCATGGCATGCATGCACTACTCCTCTAGCCATCGTATACTGCAAGTTATAACAGTACATGCAGTGGAAGCTAATTGTGAGCCAAAAGAAAGAAAAAAAAAAATCTGAAAAAGATTTTAATCAGATTAAGAAGATTGTTGAGCAATTAAGTTTATAAACTGACTTTATTTTTTTATAATGAAAAAATTAAATCACATAAGTTCGTAAAATCTCTTAATTTGTAGATCAAGTATTTTAATTTTCAAGAAGATTTTGCTCTTAGTTAATTAATTGATTGGCCTTTTTTCTGAGTCAACAATTCAAGTTTTAGTTATTTCTAATTTTTTATGATGGATTCTATGTCATGCAACAAAAATAAAATGGTATTTACGTGATGATGAGAGATCAGTGTGAGAAGTCCCCGAAAGACATCCGATCCCAATATGTTTTTCATGCATGTTGGCCTGGGAATGGAATCGTAACCCGGCCTTCTACTACCCGCCACAAGAATTGCATGCATGCGTTTTGTTTTCTCTTAATATTGTTACAAGGCATTTTCATTATAAGAAGAAATCAGAAAGACAGCACAAATTTATAATTAGTAGAGTGGTGCATGCATGCATGCTCACCTCGCAACATCCAAGGCCTTGTACATCGTCGGGTAGTCTCATGGCAGCAAGATCACCGTAAGTGCAGTCTCTTCTGAAGGAGAAGATGGGGGGAACCACGAATTGATGGAAGTGTGTTCCAGGTGGTGCCCAACTCTGTTCTCTTGGTGTGATCCATTTCCCAACAATCCATGTCTACAATTCATCACCAATAAAACATGCATATATTACTAAAAATCACGGATATATACTTCAACTCGAGAGGCTTTTTCTTTCCTAAATTACATCATGTTAACAAGAAAATAATTCATAGCAGGACTTGGGCTAGCTAAAACGTTAGCTTATATATATACCTTGCAGTTTCGTGCTGCTTGGTACTTCGTCACTTGGACCAGGTAGTTCTGACAATCCACTGGAGCTTCCTTCTGAATTTTTTGAAATCTTTCTGCCGATAGAGTCAGCATCTGAAAATTTTCCCACCCAATCAGAGTTTAGGTACATAACAAGCTAGCCTTTCTCATCGAGTCATCATTGTGAATGCCAATATTTGCCGTATAGATATTGGGATTCATTCTTAATTATATCAGTCAATTTTTTGGAGCATTTCTTTTTTTAAGGAAATTATTCAGCGAAACAACTAAAAGAGAAGAGGAGAGAAAACTTACGAGGACTCTCACTCTCTTTCGGCAAAGGTAGAGAGCAATGGCTCTGCCAAGCTTGGAAGTAGCTCCTGTTAAAAATACCTCCTCAACATTCTTAGGGAGGTCGTTGAGAATAACTGCGGCGGTCAAGGTGTTTCCATGGACAACTCGAACGTTAAGATTCGGGTGCTTGTTTACAAACAGTGTTCCACCCCCGTTGAGTGCTTCATTCTGCACAGAAAATTTGAAAGAAAAAGATATTCAAGGTTCAATACTGATGGGAATAAGAAGATCAGTGCATGATTGATTATTTAAGGCTTTTCCAACTTACAATAATGGATTTTCTTTATTAAAATGAATTTTACTTTTACCCTGAAGATGGACATGGATTATACATGATGAGATGAATACCAACCAACCAACCAACCTTATTCAAAGCAGCAAGGCTAATGACTTTTATCCCAAGTTTATCTGCCCTGAGGATGGCCTGCTCAATGTGTTTGTTGATGCCCTCGCTAGCAAATGGTAAGAAATACTGCATATGATAAAAAGCACCGGATGATTGAGATCTTTGTTAGTACAGATATCTATCTAATCAGCAGCATAAAAATTAGCAGTAGAAGTGATTAATTGGGAGGAAAAACTTGGAATGTAAGCAGACCTGAAAGCCAAACCTGGGGACAACCCAGGTCTCGTGCAAACGGCCTCTGAGTTTGTAGAAAGAGTAAACAAAAGTTTTAGACCAAGCCCACATCATGAGCAACGCTAACAGTGTCGGGGGCCACAACGGGATTATGAAGAACCTCGGAGAGAATGGCAATGCTGCAAACGATCGGAAAACAATGGCGCGTGCGAAGCCGCCGAGACATCCACAACATGGGCCAGGAAAACAAAATCCGGTACCCTTCCCGATTTTCCTGCATTCATATATTTATATGTGAGTTAAAACTTTTTTAGAAATGTGCCCACCCATTAATAATTGGGTTGGGTCAGGTTACTATGCCGGCACATTCGCAATGGTACCACCCATCGTTTGTTTTTTTTTCACATTTTTTTAATTATTAAGTAAAAAAATATATATATTAATATATTTAAAATTACTTTCTTAATTATTAAGTAAAATATAAAAAAATTTCTTTTGCACAATAATTAAACTGAACGGTCAATCCCAAGCGTTGCCGCGGCTTTTTGAATTTTCCAAAATAGTCTTGAAAAAAACATAATGGTGTTGGAATTGTTAGAAAGGAAAAAGTTACTTTACTCCCTCCAATATACCGTTCAAGTGTACCGCTCAATCAAAGTACGTAATTTTTAATATATTAATATATTTTTTTATTTTTTAAAAATATTTAAATATATTTAAAAAAATATGAAAAGAAAAAAGAAAAAAAAAATTCGAACTGAGCTGCAATGCCATGACTGCAGTACTTTCGAGTCTGAGAGGTACTGTACTTATTTCGACGATCCATTAAAATGCACATGGATGGAGGAGGCATTAATGGTGCATGGTTTGTGACAGGTTTCCCCACATTAGATCTCAACCGATACCTAGCTACATGTGGAGTACTGATTGGTTGTATTTATTTTGTTGAAAGTAAGCCGAACCCACCTAGATTTGAGCTTATTTTCTTGTGCAGCTCCCATGATTTTCCGTTTAGTGTCTTCCATATTGCATCAAAGAGAGGCATAAAGAGGCAGAAATTGGTACCCATCTCTGTGTGGTGCAAACTGTGGTATCTGCACAGCATGAAAAACTAGTGAATCGGTAAAATCCATAAGCAATATTATAAATTAAAACAGAAACAAAAAAAAGGCTTCCCAATATGATCAGGTTCATGAGGAAATAATCATTTCATTTGACGTCCGACAAACAGAACCACACCTTTATATAGAACAACTACATGCGTGAAAGTAAATGCTACCTTCCTTATAGTTCCTTATTGTGAGGGACTTGATGATCTCTTTGGTAATCAGAACACAAATCGTATTAATTTTAGGAAATTAGGTAATCATGTAAAGTTGCAAGAATCGAAAGTATTAAGAGTGCACGTTATCGAATAATTAAATGCTTACGTTGGTGTATAGAGAAGATATCTAAGAAAGGGAATGGTCTTGAAAATTTGATACGGAACAACTTCAACATTGCAATGCCCCAAGCATCTCAGAAAATCAAAGATTAAAACATAGGAATAGATTGTGATAATCGATCCATATCCCATTAAAGAAGCCCCCAGAATCGGAATTCCAATGATCACGGCTAGCATAAGATGCTCAGAAAATGTTGCATGTCCAGCTGCAGCAAAATTATAAGTGAATTATAAATACCAAATTATCGATCAATTTATCCGAATATTGAGTCTTATCATAATTTATTTATGTCACCTGTGAAGGGCTGGGGTACAGGAGATGAATGGTGAAGTGAATGGTGATGGGTAAAAAAACTGTTCCCATGGAGTACGTATCTATGCAGCCAATAATAAAGAGGTTCTGAAACAGCCATATGAAGTGTCAGGACAGCAATAAATCCTTTCGTGTTCCAGAAGGGAAGATTCGCAGGGAATGGAAACATGTAGGAGGCCATGGAGGCTATTAATGCTTGAAGAATAATGAAATTGTCCCTGTAAAAATAGAGTTTTAAAAAGTTAATGAGAAACTGGATTAATTCAGCTAAATATCAATATTCGTCCAGATTGATTTCATAAATCATAAAGCTGAACTATTGATAGGAAAGTACCAGTCCCATTCCGTGTCAATCTGCTTGAAATCAACCCCATGTTCAATAATCCGGAAATTTCTCTTTAGGAAAAGCATGTTACTGTAAGAGCTCCATATCTGATGAATTAAACCTCTGAGTGCACATATGACCAGAATATGGAGGCACCAACTATATTCGGAGGCTTCCTGATCATGAAATCTTGAATACAGAACTTTCGCAAGAAAAGGTCCATATAGCAGATACTTCCACATACAAGAAAACATCATGTTAGGAAAATCAAAAAACACTCACAGAAGAGAGAGATAGAGAGAGATTTCATTTCAAAACTCAATCGAAACTAGCTTTAACACTAAGCAGGGTGGAAACAATAAGCGATTTGTAATTTCATACCTTGAAGCAGCCCAAGTTCTCCCAGGGCCAAGATGACAAAGGAGCAACCATTTTTCTCTACAAGAAAAGAAACTCAACGTCCTTCTTTCGTCTCCGGGCCTTTCTCCTTCTTATATATTTTTACAAGATATATGTATGATCCTGTTGTTGCGATAGGTTCTTTTTTCGGTTTTTTGACGAACGTAAACAGTATAATCTTTATAATGTGGCAGCCCAAGATAGCGATCGAGCTGAAAAGAAGCAGGATTGAAAAGAGGCCCAGGTGTCAGGACTCCCAATACTGCATAAAGGGTCAGGGATCCCAGAGAGAGAGAGAGAGAGAGCGAGAGCGAGAGAGCGATAGAGATGCACTTACGTTTCCCAATTTGCAACTTCTTTCTAATTTGCCACTCGACTTCAAGGCCTCAAAGAGATGGATAGCCTTTACTTCTCCCACGCCTCAAGCCACCTACTTATAGCCTACAAGACATACGAGTTACATACAATATACACCACAGTGAGACCTGTATTTATCTCACTCTTTTTTGTCTTCATTCTTGATGTATAACTATGTGTGTGTATATATATTATACATATTCATGTCTGGATCAATGTAGCCATGGTGATGCACAGAGATCAGTATTCGTCAATCATGGAACCCGTGTGTATGTTTGACTTTCAACGCATGTAATTAAAATTTCACGCCCTCAAATTAGCACAGCTGTAGGGATGGCCTACAAACTTCCCTCCTCCCGAGGAATTTAATGTTTCGTATCGCTGGGGAGTAGGAAGGTGGTGCTTCGCCGCTTAGGTCCATTTGTAATCACCCTCAGCCTGCATGCTCGTACCTTTCCCTGTAGATATTCAATTCACCCTCCCACTGCTCTACGCGTGGCTCTTTTGACACTCTTAATTTATTTTGAATATTACTCCACCATCAATGCGTTCATCACACGTCACATTTTTTTCGAAGTTAAATGCTTGTTGCAAGCGCTTCCGGTAAACGCAGCGCAGTCGGCACGCCTTTTAATAAAAAGAAAAATCAAACTTACAATAAATTCACTTCGGTTGCAATGCACGTTTCTCTCCTCATAACTATTCTCGCTCTCTCTCTTTTAATTCTTTTGAGTTTCTTTTTCAAGATTTTCTTTTTCTGAATTCTATTTTCTGAGTTCATTTTCTTTTCGAGAATAGCAAAGTTGAAATTCGATTTTATTAATTATATATTTCTACCAGTCTAAAGACAGTACAGCGACAACGATGTGTTTTTTAAATCTTCTTTCATTCTAGTATAAAATCTCTAACCTCCAATAAATAACAACCCATGCATGCATTTCCCAAAAATGAAAATGACCATAAAAGAATAATGAAGAGATTATCACGTTAATTTATTTGATTTGGTTTCACAATTTAGATGAAAT
Organism: Carya cathayensis; assembly: GCA_011037825.1. NCBI lineage: Eukaryota > Viridiplantae > Streptophyta > Magnoliopsida > Fagales > Juglandaceae > Carya > Carya cathayensis. The sequence goes on from QGSO01000287.1 coordinate 1,721,375, forward strand.
AAAATAAAATATTTTCTTTAAATTTAAATAAAATATTATAATATTGAAATTTTTTATTATATTTTATATAAAAATTTAAAAAAATAATAAAAATTATATGAGATGAGATGAGATAGTTTAATAACCTAACCAATCTTTCACTATTTCTTCACATACAATATAAATATAATTAGGAATTAATTATTGCTTCACTTGGAATCTAATATATCATTTTATGGATCGTTATTAATATTATTTTAGAGCTTAATTATAAGATATATATAATTTATTGTTTTAATTTACAGGCTAGTCACTCTCTCCAATCCCCTAATACGTTCGTAGTACTGTTTGTGCAGCTTGTGTCCGTCGTGGCCTGTCGGGTCCATAACATTTTATGGGAACGATCGATGCATTAATTCACTCCACCAATTCTAATTAACTACTTGATTCTCAATTGGGAGAGCTGGCTTGCACTTCATCATCGTTGATTATGTTGCATGCATGTCAGATGTACGTACAACCTCGATCGCTTCGTCAATCTGGTTCATTAATTCTGTATCTTCAGTAACGTATTCATTTCTATCTATTTTTGTCCTAATTTATAAATAAGATATTTTTAATTATAGATCTAGTTTATTTTATAAATCATTTTATTTCAATAAATTATTATATTTTTTTAAAATTTTCATATAAAATATAATAAATAATTTAATTTTTTTAAATTATAAAAAAAATTATATTCTAAATATATTTTATTTAATTTTAAATTTTTATTGCATCTCATCCTCTTCATCCATATAAACAAACGAGACTTAATTTATTTTTAAAATTTTTAATTAAATAATTAAAAAAAATTATTGCATAAAATCACATGATTATAATAGAATAAAAATAAATGGATAATATAATATATTAAATTTCTTTCTATTTTGTATGATTCTGATATATATCGTCACTGAAATTTCGAAATTTGACATCAATTTAAAAAAAAAAAAAAAAAAGCGGAGAAGAAGTTACAACCTCGTTCGAGTCTTCGTGTGGTGCACAGGTCGTATGAAATTGGTGCTATTTTTGGTAGAAAATAGCATAGCTAGTCAAAGTCCAACCAATACGAAGAAAAACTTGTTTGCATTTATGGTAATCAAATTATAAAAAATAAAATAAAATAAAATAACTTTTAAATTAGTTTGTAACGAGTTAGGTGAGAGTTGGGAGAATGGAACGGTGCCGCATGCTGTACCGCTACTGTGGTAATTAATATGACTAGCCGAAAACGAACGACAGATTATTTATTTTTCCAGAAAGGATTCAATGCATGTACGACATGGGCCTTGTGTCCTGTTTTTGTGTTTTGTCATGGTCAATAACCAAGAGTTTCGAACTTCTAACTTTCCTCGTTCGGTAGGATACCTATTAATAAAGAAAGGAAATAATAATACGATGTTTTAACTATAAAAATATCTCAAATAAACATATTCATTTGGTGTATTAGGTTAGATTATAAAATTATTTTTATTATAAAATAGATTTAATTTATATTAATTTATAGATTTCTTTTTGTGAATTTTTTTTTTTAATAGATATACCACTTCTCTACATTATATATTAAGCTTTTTGATTTATCTCTTTACATAGTTGATGTGGTATTTTTTATTAGAATTTGATTTCTTTTCTTTAAAAATATTTATAATTAATATAAGAGACAATATCACATTAATGCAGTATGATAAAAAATATTTAAAAAAAGAAAAAGAGAGAGAGAAATATTAGAATGAGTATATAGTATTTTGTCCATTTGGCCGACACATTTTATAATATCAATTTCATGCAATTGAAAATATGTATATCTAAATCAACAGTTATGAACGTTAAAATATAAAATAAATAATAAAATTTATTTATTATCATCAAGTTAAACTTTTGAAATAAGTGGTGATTTTACATAGTATCAAAATAGAGATATTGAGTTTGAACCTGATTTTAAACTCTATATCACTTAATTAAATATTATACATAGGACGGTGCTAGAGACATCACTGGGAGTCACCGTTAGGCAAAAAAAAAAATTTTGTTTATTATTTTTTTTCAAATCATTTTTAATATTTTTAAAAAATATAAAAAATTCTTAATAATATTAAAAAAATTCTTAATCATTAAGAAAAAAAATAAAAAATGGCCAGCAGTGGCCTAAGTGTTTTCCATTATACGTATTAGGCTATCTATTAAAAGAAAATCTGACCCCAACACATGAAAGAGAATGTTAAAATATAAAATAAATAATAAAATTTCTCTCTTTCTATCAGCTCAACCTTTGAAATAAGTGACGATTTCGGAATGAGCAAGGTTTCTAAGAAATTTCTACGTAAAGAAAGAATTATAATCTGTAGAAGACATAGTAAATAGATTCTATAATATTTAGAGTTATTATGTGTAGAGCACACAATCAAATCAATTAAATGGAGATTGATTGGAAAGATTGAAATTTAAAAATATATCTTCTAAATTAAACAATGTCACGTAATTTATTACATAGAAATTTTTAAATAAAAGTACTATAATATTTAAGTTTACAAATTAAAGGTTCACACTATACACGCTATATCAGTCAACATTTTTTATTGTATAAAAGTGTTTGAAAAAAATAAATTATAAGAATTTTGATTGATCGGTGTCCAGGATATCATAAACGAATGAATATAGTGCAATATCGATAAATTAAGAGAAATTTTATTTATAATCGTGACTATATAAATGTTATGTACTTTTCTTTTAAAAATAAATATGAAATCTACATTAAAAAACTAATTTAATAATAAATTTTACTCTTTTTAAAATAATTACGTGATACTTACGTATACCACAACTAGGGATAAAAGTTTAAACTGAAAATCCAGATTGGACCGGATTGGTTGGTCCGATTTTGAACTGGTTTGATCTAGGACTGATTCCATAAACTGGATAAAATTGGTCTGGTTCCAATTTTAGGATTTTCGAGACGGGACCAGACCTATTCATGATTATATATAATTAATTTTTAATATTATATAAAATATTAGATAAAATATTATAGGAAATAATTTTATATTATAATTTATAACATGAACATTTGTTTGATCATATGTTATTAATATAAATAAATTATATTAATTACATTTTTAGACCTAATAAATTCTCAACATATTTATTTGAACCCTTTTGATAAATACATAATGCATTATTAATACTAATATATTAGTATAGTAATTACATTTCGCTTTAGTTAATTGATATTATATATTAATACTAATACTATATTAAATCACTTTTATATAGTAATATTAATACAGTATTAAATCACTATAACTTATAATGATATAATTATACTAAAACTAGATCGAACCGAGAAAATCGCAAGTACTAGTTTAGGAAGGCAATTGGTATAGAATTGGTCATTGAAAATGTAAAATCGATATAATCGGTTCGGTTCTAAAAATTGTATAAAACTAAACTAAATCAGACCGATTACACCCTTAATGTAAGTAGTATTACTAGTAAATTAATGCTGAATGATAGCTTTATAGTTTCTAATTCTGAAGGGATTCGAATAAATTAATAATCCTTTATGTGATACTGGCCGGGGTCAATTATGTCACTTGTCCCAAAGACCACTAACGGTAACCACAATTAAGAAAATTGTTATATATATAAAAAGATTATATCAAAATAAATTTATAAATTGATTTGATTTTATGGAATCTGTTAAATCTATATTACAATAAAAATAATTTTATAATCTAACGTATCATATCAACTCATATTAGTTTATTAGTTTTCTTTTATGCAATCTCTTTATATTTAAAACATTTTCCTTAAATATTTAAAATATTGAAACGAAACATAGAGAGATTCATGGCATGGTGTGGGCGGTGGGATAGGTACGTACAACGACCACGTATTAGTTTTTTTTTGTTTTTAGAGATAAGATGAGATGAATTAAAATTAAAGTTAAAAGTTGAATAAAATACTATTAAAATATATTATTTTAATATTATTTTTGTATTAGAATTTAAAAGTATTGAATCATTTATTTTATTTTATATACAAATTTAAAAAAATTGTAATGTTAGACGAGATGAAATATTTTATAAAAAGTAAATTGTGCTAATTGTTTTTAAGTTGTTCATCTCAACAGATAAATATAATTTTTTAAATTGCGATATTTGTATAATTAAATAAACATCATCCCCTGTTACTTGCATGGGTGAAACCAAAGAGTTTTGTTAAGTATAATTAAAATTGCGTATTAATTTACATATTGATAATAATTTATTTATATTTAAAATTTAAATTAATATTATTTTTAATAAAATTTATTTTTTATTTAATCACATTAAATTGATATATATATATATATGGGTTATGGGTTTTTGGTGGGGAAGCTTAACAAATCAGAGGCCACAAACCCAGTTATCCCACACTTCAACCAAACAGAGCATTAAACCTTACCGAGAAATCGATAAATACAAACCAATAGACATTTATAAGTGCAAAACCGAGAGCATAAAAAGAGGGGTAATTTTACGGAAACTTACCGATCGGGATCGTCTGTGAGAGAGACAAAGTGGAGGGGCGCAGCCGTGGGTCATTGACCGTTTCCGTCTATGCAAATCGAGAGAAGAGAGAAAAAGTTTAGGGAGAAAGTGAGTTGGTATCGAAATGGAGGGAGAAAGTGACTTTTCCTTCCCACATGTTCTGACCCTTGCTCGGTCGTAGGAGTAAGAAAATAATTATTTATGATATGGTGAGTGAAAATAGTCTTTCATATTTGACCATCTACTGTAGCACAAGTTTATAATATTTGAAGTTGCCCAATCCAATGTGAGCATTTTCTAGGTCAATTTATTCCATATTTAGCCGAGTACCTCATTTGGCCAAGCCAATGAGGATGCTCTATGGGGCGGGGTGCTACTCCATCTCTGGAAGCTCCCGTTGCGATCCTGCTTATGCTTTTTTGAGCTTTATTTTTTATATTTATATATATTAACACATTTAAATATTTTTAGAAAAATAAAAAAAATTAAAAATATTTACTTAATTATTAATTTAAAAAAAATCAAAACAGTAAAAATCAATGATAAAATTTATCGGTAAGAATGACATTTTCCTTGTTTAAGAGTATGGCTGTTCATCCGGGTTCCGACCCAAAAATCTGGATGTACCCGGACCGGAATCCGGATTTTAAATCCAGGCCGGAACCCACACCGGATTAACCCGGTTCTGATACGGGCTGAAACCCAGAGGAATCCGGGTTTTCCAAAACCCAAATTCTAGATAGAACCCGTTTCTTTTTTTTCCCCCAAAAGAACTCGAATGCAAGTCTGTAAGATACAGATGAACAAAAAAATAAATCTCCCTATTCACAACAGAGTAGATCTAGCAAATACAAACCATCTTCGGCTACTGAATCGCCGATAGCATATTACTACATTATCATCAAAATAAACCCACAATGAACAAACGGAAAACAATACAAACAGAGAAGAAAAAAAAATACAATACAAACCGAATCAAAAAACCCCCAATCAAAAAACCGAATCAATACAATACATCAAAAAACTTACAATCAAAACAATACAAACCGAATAGAACTCAAAAATAACATAGAAGATCTAGCCAAACATGTGAAAAGGTAGAAGATGACGGCCATAAAGAACAGATCTTCGATCAGCAATGACGGTGATTCGACGACGGCCATGGGGTCACGAGCTAGGTTTTAGCATGTGAGAGAGAGAGAGAGAGAGAGAGAGAGAGAGAGAGAGGACGATGAAAGAGATGAAGACGATCAGCGATGACGGTGATTCGACGACGGCCATGGGGTCACGAGATGGGTCACGCTGTCACGGGGTCAGTGGACACGATCAAGGAGGCTAGGGTTTGAACTGTTTTCGTAATGTGAGAGAGAGAGAGAGAGAGAGAGAGAGAGAGAGAGAGAGTGTGTGTGTGTGTGTGTGGTTTTGTTTTTGGTAAAATGATAACCGGATTGCCAATGGTTTTTAAACCGTACCCGAACCACATTGGTCCGGGTTTTGTAATTCGATTTTCGGTTCAGGTCAAATCCGGGTCGAAAACCGTAACCGAAAGCCGGTTATCCGGGTTCCAGGTTCCGATCCGGATGAACAATCCTATTTAAGAGCATTTACATCCTAATAATATATTTTTTTTGTTTATCTTTCAGGAAAAGATTCGAAGAAGACTTTTTAGCCTCTCTCTTTCTTTTTTTCTTTTTTTTTTTTTTAATATCATATTTTTGTAATTATTTATCGTACTTGTACCTATATTTTCGATTTTTCATCGGTAACGGTTTTTTTAAATTACTTATCTCTCTAAATGATAATATTTTTAAAATCAATATTTTCATAATAATAATATTTAAAAAAATCATATTTTAAAAAATGTTCAATAAAAAAAAAATTGAATGGTGACATTTGTTTTTATCAAAATTTAACTATAACAAATATGAACATGAAAGAAAGTGTAGATGATTGAAAAATAATTTTGTTTTATTTGTTAAAATAAAATATTTATAAATAATAATTTAAAGATAAATAATGACTCCCCCTATTTAAAAAGCTATTGTTCACATCTTAAAAACATTTTCCTATAATAGGGAAACGGTTGGAGATAGTTTTTGTCAAAAGTTAATTTTTTTTGGTAAAATTTAGAGAAATAGAAGTTTTAGGCATCTAGATATGCTATAACCATAGGAAGCTTATCCAACTTTGGTCAAACCAAGTATTGAAAGTTTATTTGTAACTCCCCTAATTTTATTTCAAGTACATATATTTTATAAAAATGATATTTGTAATCATAAAATACATAAGTATTGAATATTATTTTTTTTAAAAGTGAGTGTAAATATAATATTTACATAAAAATTAATTAATTTTTTAATAATAAATTTTAATTTTTTTAAAAAGAGTACACAACACATATACAATACATAACTTTATCTAACATTATTAAGCTTAGACAAAGATGTCACTATTATGATTTATCCTATACTTTTTTAATAATAGCTTTTATTTTTTTTTTAATAAAATAGTGAGCGATACTTATACGATAGATAATTTTATCTAGCATTGCTATACTTAGAGATGTCATTATTATAATTTATCCTATACTATCTTTTTGCTTGTAAATAAATAAATAAATGATTGCAATAAAATACATTATTGATATGTAGGTCCCTCACATGGGGCGGGGCTTTTTTCTATCCATGCAGCTAATTCGATCAGCACATGGGCATCGAGTTCGTTGATCACATTTATAATAAGATGGGTACGCATTATCACGCCGGCCACTTGCTAACAAATTGGCAACCACTACTGCCCGCCGAAGCTTAAGATGACAAATGCCACTACAAGAGAAGTGAGCTTTTGTGATCAAAATTTAGTGACTAAAAGGACTATTTTCTATAGTTTTGGTTGAAAATAATCCTTTTGATCATTAAATTTTGGTTACAAAAGCTCACTTCTCTTGTAGTGTGCCGTCTCATGAAGGCTGATCAAGTATTTCCTAATGCAAACCCCTTCTATCTCTTAATCTTGACAATGATATCTTCGAATGAGTCATTGAATTCAGATATGAGATGAGATGATTTTAAATGAAAGTTAAAAGTTGAATAAAATATTATTAAAATTTAAAATATATTTTTTAATATTATTATTGTTTTAAAATTTGAAAAAGATGAATTATTCATTATATTTTATATAAAAATTATAATAATGAGACGAGACGAAATGAAATTTTATCTAATCAAATCCTTCAAATGGAAGCGACCGTGGGGTATTAAATGCTTATGATCGATGATATATCGAACGACCGGCATAAAATTGACATTCGAAAATCATGTCTAAATCTTTATTAATAATAATAATATAACATATCAGATCGAGGGAACTAACTAATTTGCATAACAAAGACTAGTACGTACGTGGATCGAACTCAAAGATCACCACTGCATGCATGCCAGACTAGTCGACAAATTGACAGCATAAATCGATCGCTACGTGTCACCCACCCAAAATGATTACGTCTAGCTTGTTTGGTTTCATGGGTGACGCTCACAATTTTAAGTCCCACAATTCGAGGGTTTTTCTTAATTTTCTCATGTATGGATATATGATCAAGAGAATGAGAGCCACAAGGTTAACCAAAATATTATGTCGTTTGTATGGAATGGGCTGTCATATATCATCATGTATACATTACGTTAATTAATAATCTGGCACAGTTATGATCTGAAAGTACGTCAAACCCAACCCAACCCAACCCATTGGTCGACATGATAAGAAGAGTGCAGCTTTCAAAACAGACGGGTAGGTGCATATTATTGTAATTCCTGGTTTGTATTTTCATGAGTTGTTTAGATAAGGACGCGTTACGGTGCTGACGCTAATATTCCAACTGCATTATTAATTAATGAATGAGGGGCACCTACTATTAGTTTATTATTGTGTACGTCACTACAACAAAAAGGGCCTATTGCCGCAAAATCTTTTGCCAGAAAAACTATCAAAATTTGCAACAAATGACCATATAGTGGCAGAAAAGTCCCGCCGCATGTTTGTAGATAATAAATTGCCAATTTAACTACTATATTCGGCCATGTGAAAATTTGTCAAAAATAGCTACTTATTATGGCAATGGAAGCCGCTGGCATAAGTCATTTTTCTTGTCAGAATTATTACAACCCGCCCTCCCAATCTTGATCAGTTAACTCAATTCTCGGAATGCAACCTTGCCACTTGTATGCTATTTCATCAATTTAGATTGTGGCTATTGAATACTTACTACACATACATATTGTAGGAAATATATTGTATTGGAAACTTATGTTGCCAGAAAAAACAATTCACAGCAACTTCGAAGACTCACAATAACTTAATTGCAATGTGGTTCGACAAATTGAGACTGACTTCAATTAGCTTTTGCTACTACTACACATCTATGTAAAAGGTTATTATTGGCAACTATGTCTTTTGGAAAATACTTTTACTGACAATTGTGAATCCTGTAATTTGCCTTATTGCCGCCTAATTAGTTTTCCCACTTTAGGAATTCATTGATGATTCAGCTATGCAAAAAAAGACTATTCTTGGCCATTATTTTCTCTGCTTTTCGGCAAATTTGTTTTACATCTAATTTTGAATACAATGACCTACATTTTATTGGCAGAGATTGAAGGGTCCTGGTGATGCATTCTTGTCAAAAAACCTCTATTCCCACAAATATCTGTCACAATTACCTGGCATAACAAAAGATGATTTCTTGCTACTTAACTACCCTACCATTTTGCCACTACTACACAATAATGAAAAAAATATGTAATTACTATACAACGGTGACCTCAACCAGATTTTTCTCCATAAATTAATGCTCAATACATAATTAGTAATTTGCAACCTATGCATGTTCCCGCTGACAGATGGCTTTGATTTGATCATGCCATCAGTTTTTTAGATGAAAAGTATAAAACAAAAATGTCAACATTGTTACTATAGATCAACTTGACATCTTCCCCCTTAGCACATTTCCAAATAAATAGGAGAAATCAAGTGGACACAAATATTTGATTATCCAACTAACGACTCACAAACAAGGCACATCCAAATGAACACATATGTTTTATATATCACTTAGTTTTCCATTAAACATATTTTCCATCCAAATGCACCCTGTTCAGTTGGTCAATATCCAGCCAAACATAAACCACAAATTGCACATGATCATATCAACACATATAACTTAATCATCAATTCTAGTCTCATTAATTACATGCTTCCCATAATTGGCATCCTGTTCAATTTGACATGTCCAGCCAATATACATAAACAACTAAATAAGACATACAACAAGCAAACAACTGACGAAAACATCAATGACATAACATGATCAGAGACAATCTAGTTCCAGAAGGGAGGGGGACAGAAAGTACCCAGAGGACTCTTCATATGCATAATCACTTTTTGAACTTCCACCTGCAGACCAAGCAATGAGAAGGCAAAATAAAAACCACATCAAGCAATGAAGTAATTGCTATTTCTGTATACCAATAATCCCCTACACACACAAACACACAAAAAAAAAAAATCAAACTTTTCTTTTTTGGTTACTGCCTGAATCACAGAAATAATATAGCTTACTGCCTGAATCAGCGTTTAGGATGTCTGCTGATGGTTGGTTTGCTGTATCCGTATTAGGACCAGAAACCACACTACTGCCACCAAACAATGGTTCAGCAGTAGCATGTTCATCATCCTCAGCGAACATATCAAAAGCATCGGCATCATTGCTTGATGTTTCAGCAATAGGTACATTTGGGTTCAAGGTATCCACAACATGATCAGGGCGCACTTTAGAGGCTACTCCGGGATCTGTTACATCAGACAACAAGCCCTGCTCTATGTTGGAATAATGAGAATCCCCCTGACCAACACTTATTGATGTGCCTTCCCCTCTTGCCTTGGCTAACCTCTCATAACCTTCTGAAAAAGATGAATAAAAACCAGCGTAGTTAATAAGTGATATCTATGCAACCTTTTGCACAAACTTAAATGAAAATGTGATTAAAGAGAGAGAAAGTGACTCTTCTCTGGAAAGAATCGTATGTAAAAGAAATGAAATTAAAAGATTAAAATCATAATGCAACGATAAAAACAAGAGGGAAGTCCTGTCACACACCTTCCTTTTATGAATTTAAAAAAATGAAAAGATGCTTGAACCGTACAAGTTTAATACTCCTCAATCCATAAGTGAATCCCACATTGATATTGAAAATATCCTTGATCACATCAGTATGCTAAACATTCTAGGACATGAAAACAAACATGTGCACCCATACAGACGTACATATCAATATTGAAAAATCTTCTTTAATGTTTCAGAAAGATAAATGGTATTATCTGGACAACCAGAAGCAGATAAGATGGTAAACCAAAATAAGAAACCATGCACATGCATGCTCTACTTACAGAAAGGGTACAAATATGGCTAGACAAAAAATAAAAAATAAAAAATAGAAAGAAAGAAAGAATACCAAGTACACCCCGTTTTTCACATAATTAAATACCAAGTAAAACACTGACCTGCCTCTCGCTCAAAAACCTCCCGCTTTTCATGATACACATCTGCAGAACAGAACTCCCACTGATAAGCAATCCAATAAAACCAACAGAATTGGATTCCTTGTAGAAAGTTGAATAAAAAAGCATATTTTCTCAGTACTAAGGAGACTAGGGGTTGATATGAACACATAGATAGTGTAGACTATACTCAAAATTGCTGAAAAAGCAAGCCCAACGAAGTAACTAACTTTACCATATTCACCATTCTCCATCAGCTTCATTGCATCTTGAATGCTGCCATCATCTTGACTCTAAAGAATGCTGCCAATCCAAGAAATAATCACTGCAGATTATAATTCTACTCTGAGAATAAAAACATGCATGATCCAACTTCATCCCAGAGTTGAAGAGAGTCATATGAATGCTAGAAACGATTC